>JAPYYS010000555.1:0-175169 GCA_030522525.1 Campopleginae sp. 14b | reverse complement strand
GAGGCTCTCGATTCTGCTCGGGAGTTACAAACGATGACGCCGCGGTATTATTTCATTATTTATTGTTTCGAATTTTGTACCGTGTCCGTGTGCGCACCCCATCGCTAGGAGAGATCTTCCTTTGCCTCCGAAGCGTATATATCCCATTCCGCGTACTTCTCGCTGTATAATAATATACAAACTGCACAGTTCGGATCGTATTTTACGGATAAACTATGCGGTCTACGTCCCTCCCTCCCCTACTCGCCCCGGTGTGCAAGGATGACGGAATTGCATGGAGAACCGAGTGCGACTTCCCCTCGAAAAATACGTGCCCCGTTCGGGTTACGAAAACGAAGCTTTCCACCGTGAAAGGCGCGGCTGAGCGCGTGACGTTTTTCCGATTTCACAGGATTAAGTTACCGGCGTGGTGCTGAATTAAAACGCTAATAACGAGCAACGATATTTATTGGACGGATTTCCGGACGTTCCTACAGAACACCCTGTTCATATAATTCTTTATGGACTTCCCTTCAGGCTGATCCATTCAGCCTCAAAAGCACTCGCCCGATCTTTTTGTCATTGATCCCGCATCATTATCGCCCGCGTCATTGCCAGAGACCCTTCCATTGCCCAAAAGTTTGGTCCCTTGATCCTCCGGAAGTTTGTAGATCCGGTATCGCTTTTTGGTGGAAAAGGATGCAAGAAAATTCGGCCAAGTTACTTGCAGGATATAAAGAATTACGCGGGCACAGATCTCAATGCCATAATCACAAATGGCAAACGTTTCCGCAACGCCGGATCGTAGTGTGGCAAAGGGCACACCGAAGAGAATAAGGGAAAGCACAGGAGGAAGGGCAAAGGGAGAAAAAAAAAGTGGTAGGAATAGCCGCGTCGGTAGCGACGCCGCCACCGAGAGATCTTCCGAGCCTGTCTGCTTCATTGTTTTCCCAAACAGGGTCCTTACGACTTTTATGAGGGAGATTTCTGGCTTAGCCGGCCGGATAACTTGGCAGTCGTATATATAAAGCTCGGTCGGTCGTGTTCAACCCATCGCTATATCGCCTGCTCGCATCGCGTTCTAAAGAAAGAAAGAGAGAGAGAGAGCGAGGTCGCTGCTTCACTTTAACCAGCCGCTCGCTCCTGCTATGATCGCCTGTATATATACATTCATGTGAAACGTTGTCACAACCGTAACTCCATGTGGATACACATATATAGTGAAGAGGCAATCGCCTCATGCCACAATCATCAACCACTTTCGCCCATTCTCAACGGCTTTGCGAGATTTTCATCTGAACAAAGCTTTCTCGTTTCACTCCGACCCAAAAATATCTCTATAGATATATTAAATGCGACAAAGATACGTTCATAAAACTGCCGTCATGTTATATGAACTTGGACTCGTCCTACGATGAGAAAAGTCGTTAAAAGTCCACAAAAAATATATCCGAGTAGAGAAATATCGAGCTTTTTTCTGTCTTTTCTTTTTTGTTTATTCTTCGAGTTTCGATATGACGGCAATTTTTTTATTTTTCTATACAACCGCCGGGACTTTCATGAGACTGCGGAGAAATAAGCTCGCGAGCATCCGCAACATTCAACGTTTTTTCCATCACTGTATCGGTTACTCAGGTTTAATTTATTCATTGGGGAATCCATGAGGTATTTTAAACGTCCGAGCACCCGACGACGCGGTATCGGCTTTTCGAATATTGCACACACTGCAGCCGATATATAGCAGCGCAGGGGACAGGTCATAGCCTCTCGAATGTTGCTGTTGCAGCTGCGGGCTTATGCACACGCGGCAACGACTGCTCGATGCTTCTACCACTTTGGCATGAGAGGATTTGAGCGAGACAGAAATAGTGACAAATATATATGTTCATCGACTATATGGAGTGACTGAAGAGTGCATTAGGTGAGGATCGAGGGTGCTGAGGGGTAGGGAAGAGCAGCAGGCTACATGTTATCGAGAATCTCTTGACGGACACGCCCAAAGGTAATTCGATGCAATAAAAATGTCAATAACCGCGTAGTTTGGTTCTTTTTTTTTTATCGTTTAATGAAAAATGTGGATAGATTGCCAGGACGAAGAACTTTTTTTTTTTAAGGGCGTTAATGCCTCCGGAGTGAAGCTCGACTCAGTTGTTCGCCATTTAGAGAACGGCTCAATTTCTTAACGCTTCATTTCGCCTTGTCCTTGATTCGCTGCCGATACTCACCACGATCTGCTTTTGTTCCTGACCGCGGGCAAAATAAATACTCGAAGAATAATAATAAGATTGTGGAGAGAAAAAAGGCGAGAGACTAACGAAGCTGAAGAATCCAGGGGATGAGGGCAAATCTTCACCTCATAATCTTCGTGTCAAGCAGCTTCTTCAGTCTCCTCGTTTTATATATTTTGCCTCTTTTGGTATATGGCTCGTAGTCATAGTCGGTATAGCGTTAAAGTCACGGGGTACCCTTAACTTATTTTTCCAACCGCCAGGCTGCTCTTGGCCCTGTACAGCGCGAAGGGCCCTCTTCAATAAATCACGCGCCCCCGAGAGTCTCCCATGTCGGGGAGAGCATCGAGGGCGCGAAATAGGGGTGAGGCTCTAGCCACCCCGCGTGTAAACAGGGCTGAGTTAATAAATCTAATTATTCCAAGCGTCTGAGGCGTCCGGACGAGCTTCCACAAAATAAAGAAAACAAAAAAAAAAAAATGAAAAGCCGAGTGAAAATCTCGAGGAAACGCCAAGAGGATTGTGGAACTCACGGTGAGCGAGGGCGACGCGCAGACAAGCGAGGAAAATAATTATAGACCGCTCTGAAAATGATTATCGATGCCAATCTTCGCGAAAAGTCAAGAAAGAAAATTCCCTTCTATATAAATATTCCACCTCCTTTCTCCTGACACGTATTTTTGCATCCACCTTGCTCTCGTAGTCTTTCATTCTTTAATCTCCATAAAAATCAACTTTTCCATAACTTTTTTCGCGCCTGCCAAAGCTCCGCGGCAAGATAATTAATATTGATTCAAGAATACTGTAGATCCTCATCTTCCCGAGCGATTATTCAATTTATCGATAATGTTTTATCCACTTATTTCTCGCCCTCTCTATAGGCTCACCTTGAAGAATCGTTAGATCGTAGCATACACCTTTTTTTTCCACTTTCTCTCTCAGCCCCTCTGGGCAAACGGTTCCCCTCAAACTTTCCAGCTGAAGGAAAATCCTTTGTATACACGAATCGAGTAAACTGTACATCACTTCGTTTGTTCTACGAGTTGATTATTCGCTTCGTAATGAGTTGGCTCGAATTTATACTCCGAGGATGATTTCGCTCTTAACCTCTTGCCACCTTCGGGACTCGTCGACTCGAACTCTTCTCATTCTTTCGGTTAATCGGTTTTTTTTTTTTTTTTATTTTCACATTTTTTTACCGATCGCTCTATTCTTCTGGAATTTATTTACGTTTTTGCTCCTCACCATTACGCTCTTTTCTTCGCTGAAAGTTCCCTTTCGCAGCTCCTACCTTGTTCCCTTTTTGTTTTTTTTTTCACGAACAAGCTCTCTACTTCGATCTTTCTCCTCACTCCAACTCCCTCTTCTCCATACACCCTCACCAACCTCCTCAGCTCCCTCCTTTTCCCTCTACCCTTCTACTCTTTTCTTACCCTCGAGAACTTGCTGTTCCACCGGGCGAACTTCTTGATTAGGGATTTGATAGTGTTTTTTACGAGATTTTCCTCCAGCGGTGAATTCAAGGTGGGCTTCGTTGCCGTTCGCTGCCATAGTCAAGCGAAGCGAGGTAATCGCGACGAACTATCTCTAAATTTAGTTCTTCATCCCTATGAGTAGCAGGCGGCATGCTGGTACGTCGATCTCTGGTGGCCTCTGTGCTGTGCCTCTCCCCAACCTCACGATCTCCCTGAACCTGCTCCACCACTCAGTTTCCACTTTCTTTGCTCGAATCCTTGCGATTCCTCTGAGCTCCTTGTACTCTCTTGCTGATCTTACAAACTCCGGGTCCTCGCGGAGTCCTTCGGCGCACGGGGTCAACCGGCACGGATTAAAATTCACAAACTCGAGAATCTCCAGCACGAGCTTTTTCCAAGCCTCCACTATTCCGCAAGCATTTGTTATCGCATTTGACAAGCGCTGATAGCCTGTTGGATTCAGCCGTGCTAAATCCATGCCAAACTTCTCTCTCGATAAAAGAGACAAAAAACAGCTTCTGTCTACTAAAAACTTGCACCTGGATAACTTCCGGTTCAAATTTCTCCAGAGGCATGCTCTTGTCGAAACAAAAAACTTGCGAACATTGCCAGACGTTTCCGGAATGCCCGAAAATAATCAAAATATGCTGGACCGACGTATCGATCTTTTTCTAAACAATTCCAAGTACCCAACTTGGTCCTTTCCGTTGCAAATTTTTTTCGTCGCATCGCAGGACCAAATATCAAAGCAGGACGTTGCTCGATATAATTGGAGGTTGCGGAGATGGTTTCAAACTTGCATCCCAGTTTCTTTCCCAAGTTTCTTCCACCTTTAGTTATTCCATCGGCGAGCAAGCAACGATCGAGCTATCCAAAAGCTTTTTCCACCCTTTCCCTCTGGCTCCTCTTCGCCCTTCCGCCCTGCAGAAACTTATTTCCCACGACGGGTCATAGCATCCTGACTAGCTGCCTCGATGGCTCGCTGATTCCCTCGACCTCCACACTCATTTCACACACTCATATATAAATATACCACTTACCCCGCGCTGCTTCCACCCAGCAAAGTTTCTTCTTCTCTGGTCACTGTCTTTCCGCCTTAACGTGCTGGATTCCGCCAAATAATCCTCGCCCAATATTCCAAGGATTCTTCACTCCCCAGTCTCCGTCTTGCTTTCATGACATTATTTTCTTCTCGTTCACGAAACTTCTCAATTACTTTTATCAGGATGCAGCAGGTCCATGAATTAACGTGTCTTCGGGCAAAGGAAAGAATGGCAAGAATTTCCGACCGGCCTTCCTTGAAAATTCGGGCTGTCCCTCATTTTCTCATCTGCCATTAACAACCCGAAAATATTGGGCAGATTAAAATAATGGCGAGGGTCATTGTTGCTTAAGAAAATGTATTTTCTTCCTCATCGATTCAGGAACCTCTAGAACGTGTAACTTTTTATATGATTATTTAGAGGCTAAATCCGAGAAAGTTTGGATCGAGTATGGCACGTGGTTGGAGTCCAATTGGAGGAACGTGAAGAGTGGACGAGAAGTAGAGAAAGAAATAGGGAGGGAAGAGGCAAAGCCGGAACTGTTAGTAATGCGTTGGTCCTCGGTTGCCAAATCGTTTGGCTCCAAATCTTTGGGTCTTCGGTAGAGAGATAGTATAGTCTTCAGGAACGAAGAGAGCAATTGCATTGTGGTATATGAGCGTAGTAAAACAGTGGTATATGGGTGTAGGTTATGGACCGGATTATACCTCCGTACAGAGTATAGAGATGAGAAGTTTCGATGGGACTCTTGACTCGGTGGCAGCAGCAGCGAGACTCCCGATCAACTTTACACTCGGGTTAGCGGTCAATTTACTTTTTTCACTTTTTTTCCATTTTGTTATTCATTTTTTATTGCGTTTTTCTTTTTGGCCAGCCAAAATGCGAACTCCCGAACAAATCCTGGGAGAATCGTCGCGGAGCTCTTGTTCCAAGCAAATTTCGTATTCACTCTACTCTCCCGACCTTTTGGAACAACCAACCGAACCAGAGAGCAATCGACCTCCGTCGTTTCAATGGTGTGGGAAATTTCGAATTAGGATGAGTGCTCCCGATCCCTCTTGTGTCTCCTTCCTATTTCCGGGAGCTTGACTCTCCTTCGAGCCTTCCATTCTCAAATCCTGACCTACGAATCATTCTGTAAACTTCACCAAATCTCATGGACGTTCCGTCACATTGACGTCAGCTCAGTGACTGGTCAATCGGCACAACGATACACTGAATTTTTCTCCTTGCCTGAAAGTAGCTCGAATTATCGATAGTGACATCCCAAGATATCGAGTCATACGTGTCGGTGGTTTTATGTACATTCCCCATTCAGCCTCGGATCGAGTGCCGAGTCGGAAGAATATTTCCGTTCCTCAGAATCTCCCTCTTCCTCTTAAAACTTTCCGCTTCGATTCGACCATGAACCCAGCATTTTTGTCACAATAAAAGTCATTTTTTTGCTTCTCCAAAATCGATCGAATCAACAACCCAGCAAATGGAGCAGTAAGTCAGTGTTGCTTCCAACATATTTCCATTTTATCGAAGTCAAATCGTGTTTCTGTTTACCGTGGACCAATCGAAAATTGACACTTTGGAAAAATTGTTTCTCCAAGAAGAGAAATTCTTCGGAGCACTTTCTGCATTGGTAAACAAAACGGGAAAGATCGTCGTTGAAATCGGCGGAAGATTAAGTACAAGGGAGAAAGAATGAGTGGGAGGGAGGAGACTAGAAGGTACAATCGTAAAATCTCTTGTTTCACGATCCCATAAGACATGGCTTTACGTTTCAGCCAGAAATACACGCATTTACGTTCTATCCTGACAAAAGCAAGACGATTCAAGATCCTGCTACAGTTGGCTTTCCTTCATGGTCCGTCTGCACCACCGGAATAGGTGAAACTTATCTCGTTACACTCCCCAAGAACCGATATTTATCGTCGGTACACACAGCCGGAATAAGAAGAAGAAGAAGAAGGAGAAGGTTCGATGCGAAAATCGAGAGACTCTTACCGATGAGTGCTATTGGCTTGCTCGAGTTATAACCTCAAGTCCCAACCATTTTGTCCAAAGATATTCTCCCCGACCGATATATCTGCCTTTCATCATGGATTCCCCGATATTCTCTTTCGTGGCGACGCCACGATGGTTTCCCACAGTTTCCAGCCCTCCATCACGCTCGACACCCTCGTAAAATCTCTGGCTACCGACGCTCTTCGTCCTCTTCAAATCTATTACTATTCCTCCCTATATTCAGTTTTTACCGATTCACCAAAAGTCATGCTTCCCTCCAACTCCCCATTTCCGCTCACGCGAATCTCAATTTTCCATCGATATTTATCCATATCGACGGCGCATGCAGTTGCTTATATTTTTATGACGCGAAACAGAAGTAAAAACAAGGACGAAACATGAGGAGAAACTCATGAAACTCCATGAAGCATGACAAAATGCTCGGGAGGCACTTCCGAAAATTGCATTTTCTTTTTCTTCATTTTCTCTCTTATTTTATTTTTTATTAAATGATCGAGAAATATTTTTTGTCGATTTTTCGATGTCCGGGTTCAGGTGAAGATTTGAAGATTTCAAGAAAAGAGAATTTCTCACCAAGAGCATTCGGTCATCGCTATGACAATGTGAAACCAAAAGAATTTCCCTGCCATTTGGTGCTCCTGGAGGGCAAATAAATAAAATCGGTTCGGAACGTTCGAGGAGCTTTGAGCTGGATGTATCTGTGCTGACTTTCAGTTTCTTTCGCTGACACACACCCTCGCGAATTTTCTATCCGGGAATCGAGACCGCAGCATCGGCACTCGTCATCAATTTTCTCTTCGACTATCTCTCTCTCTGTCTCGCTTTCCTGTTTCATCCTCTTGCCTTTTTCTGGACTATTGCAAATTGGAAAACACGTCCGTGAACGTGGTGCTTGATGGCGTTGTTTCGTTCCCTTCGCCAACGAATAGCAAAACGTTGAAATTTGTGTGAAACGATGTCACGTAAATAAAGATCGAACCACATTCGTAAATAAGTTATGTATCCACACACGTCAGAAGGTTACCAAGAGAAACAGATCCATTCGGGCGCTCGCACGAAACCCCCAAGCATCCAATTCCGTCGGAGCTCCAAAAGGTTTGGATTAAACTTTCTCAATATTGTATAAATATTGAGCTACGAATTCAACTTTACTGCTGTAGGGTTGAACGTGGTGGAGTACATTTGACAACTAACGACGATTTCCGCCGTTTTTTACGACGAAAATCCTCAGGAATTTCCGGGTTCAGAGATTTTTTAATTATTTTCATTCCTTCACCAAAGGACCCGAAAAAGAGACTCTCGATAGGAACAACGAAACGTCTGAGCATTGAGGCTCGCGGCGATGGAACGTTCTTTGTAAAATCAACTCGTTAAACTTCCTGAAATTTTATTCCTAATTAATCTAATTTCCTGGAGATTCGTCTCTCTGGCTCGGGGTCCCATGGAAATAATTTGAGTTTGGATATTCTTGGTGAGCCTTCAAGTTGGATGCAAGTAATTCCAGAAATATGGATTTCCATGGGCAGAATATGTCTTTGGGAAAAAATGAGATCAATTGGCGTCAGGCTACATTGTTGCAGGATCACGAGAGTTCATGTAAGACTGTGTGGTTTTTTAGGGTCGTTGATGCTTGGCTGGTTCCGGTGATTCTCGATAGTGGAGCTGAACAAATGGAAAAGAAATATGACCTGGAGTAAATTTGGGTGTTGTCAGATTGAGCCTCGGGTTGGGAAGGTTGAAGAGTCGAAACTGGGAGATGAGCTGTATCTTTTGTCCAGAGCACGTGGCCCTTATTTTCTCATTCCCATAGAATCCATTTGCTACGTACAAAGACGTACATACGAGTGGAAATTTCTAAAGCTGTATGTTTGCGAGGAAGATCCGTAGGTGGAGGATATGTGGTGGAGGTAGTGGTAGAAGAAGCAGCCCCAAGAGTAGCAGCATGTGGAACGAGAGATGCTATAAAGTTCATCGGCTGTGGACGAGCGAATGAGCCGCGAGAAAATTCTGCTATCGAAACGAGCGTTGAGCGAAGAGAGCGTTCTGTTGTGCTAGCGTAGACGTTCTCTTCCCTCGAGGTTTCCTCCCAATCTTCATCGTCTCTGCTACATACATACACCCAAGTCTTTTCAGGCATCGTTTCTTCTTTTTTTCTCTTTCGCTCTCCACCTTATTCTTTCTGGACAGGCTGTTTTCCTTCGTCTTCTCCAACTCCTCCACCTCGCACTCTTTATCGCTTCGATCATTCTCCCTGTCGACTTGCACTATCACATATCTTCTTTCCATCCTCCCAGACTTCCCATATTTGATGTATTCGTGTCTCTATCGCAGCCTCACTTTCTTTTGCTTCTATTCTCGATCCTTGCTCCACCAGAAAGTTCCAGACATTTCCAGCAAAGTATATAACTCCGTCTGTACTTATGTTTCTTTTGCGCTTTTTTGAAATCCGAAATTTGGCCATTTTCGTAGCACATTGAGAGAAGGAATGGGGCAGAGGCGATGCAGCCGAAGCAGCAGCCCTCTCATTCCCCTACCCAAGCGATTTATTGGTTTATGGGGCCCTACATTAGCCGCTTCTCTGCGATAAGAGCCCTTGCTAGCTCGGAAAAAGGATAAAACAGGCGTTAGGAGAGAAAGAAGCGATAAAGTTGGAGAAGAAAGAAATGAGAAAGAGAAAGGGAGAGAGGGAGAAGGAAGGTGAAGAGTTTTAGGTAGACGGCAAGGTCCTGCTAACTTCTTTCCCTTCAGAGCCATCTTGGAAATTTCTGAACTGGATTCTCTGCTTGCTCTTTCCATGGCAAAATCGACAACCCGGCCCAGGGAGATTGGCCGGGCGTGCAATTTTAACGGTCGGTAGAAACCTCTGGCCTGTCTCTCTCCTTCGCTTTCTCTTTGCTACTTCTCGTCCCCCTCTGACTTTGCTTCCACCTTCTTCTCCACCTACCTCGCTCCCTGCTCCTTTTGCCTCCCCCCTCGTTCACTCTTGCATATATGTATGTCGTTATGGTAATTTTTGGACGCCCAACCGCCATTCCATGCCGTCCTGACTCGCGTCCACACGGCCGGATCTTTTCCTTGGCTTTCCTCCTGCTGAGCTTCGTGACCCCAACTCCCTCTTCAACATCTCTTCGCATTCCTCCGCAAGTCTGCGACCGTGTTATATCCTTCCGTTTCCTTCCACGGAGCTGCTAGTTCCACTTTTACTCAACCCTCTCGTATATGTTACCGTGTGTCCTGAACAAACGGCTTTTTTCTTCCTTTTTTTTTTTTTTACCGTTCTTACCTTATTTTTGTCCTTTTGCCTGGCGGACTCACGTTTGGCTACTTTATTATCCCTAGCCTCTCTAACCCCATTCCGATCCTTCAGGGAGTGGGTCCGAAGGGCAAAGTACTCCAGTTCCTTGGATACTGCTTTTTCCCAGGGCTATCGACATCTGCCTGCCAGATTCCTCGATATCCAAGCGCCATCATCGAACCAACGTTTGGATGATCCCTTTTTCCCGATGAAAAGTTCAGCGGTTCTTGATGATCCGTCAACGAGCGTCTCAGAAATACTGCAATGTAAATTCTCTAGCCAAGAGCCAGGCCGAACAACAGGAAGGAAAACTTCCATTTTGTTGCTTCCGGTGGTATAGTTCCTTTTGCCGATACCCACCAAGGATGTCTCTTTTCTGGATTCTGGTCAACTGGGATCTGCCGCGAGAAGTCTAGGCAGTGAAAAGTTCCTGAAGGGAAGGGAACAGAGAAAATTCGATCAGTGCCGCTGGGCTGGACCGAGGGTTTCAACAGACGAAGAATATTGCCGGTCGAAAGGATGAGGATGACAGAGAAAGGGATAGCCAGAAAGGTATAGTAGGAGTTACGGAATCGAGAGAATCGAGAACACTATCCTCAAGGGTGAAGCATAAAAAGAGATGGAAGACCCAGATCCTTAGAGAGCAGTCGATGAAAAGCAGTTGAGGATAGCGAACGGGAAACAAGCTTTGAGAAGGTATAGGAATACAACCGACTGATTGTGAATCGGAGTGAGTGAATGAGAAGAGAAAGACCAAGAGAAAAAGAGATTTTATAGAGACAATCGAGGCATGTTCACGAAGACTCAACAGCGATCATGGACTCCTTGCCACGTATCGCCCGGCCCGGGTATCTCGGTGTAACGGGGATTCTTCCTCCAAGGCCGGATTAAATGAAGATGGACGAAAAAAGAACAACAAAAAAAATGTTGGTGGAATGGTTTGATTCGAAATATAATAATCCCCATACGGATTTCCGACGCGGTCCGAATAAGAGAGGAAAGAGCTCCCGAAGGTTATGAAGAAAAAGAAGAAGATTAGAAAAGAATGGAGGGAACCGAGACGAGAATCTCGAGGAAAAAGGAAATACCTTCGAAAGTGAAATGAATTTTGTGAAAAACACGTTCTTCCTCCTGTCGAGCAGAATTCCCGGTTCATGAAGAAATTCAATCGTGGGACATTTCTACAGTGGAGCATTTAACTCGAACCACGTACCCTATTTTTTTCAACGTTTGTTCTCCACTTTTTTCTATTGCTGGATCAAGATCTTGACGGCAGTCGCGATCGTTTGGAACTCGAGACAGCCTCAGGCGCTCAGCTACTTTTTCCCTCACAACTTGCAACGTACAGCGTGCTTTGGTATTTTGACTCGAGTGCCTCACAACCAGCCACATATATTTTACCACCATCATTCCTTGGGATGTGTATCAGCCGCGTGCAGTCACTGCGGAACGGGATTCACGTCTCGGTAAACTGCAATAGATTCCTCGTTATGGAATATATCTCAAGACGACTGCTGCATGATGTTCATACGTATCTTAAGAACGAGAGAGAGAGAGAGAGGGGGAGAGGCCAAGAGAATGACAAGAATATCGTGACGGATGTCAGAAGAGATTACTTTTGTGATAAGTCACCAGGAATTAAGCTGATCGTTGCAATAGGATATTGCATTGGCTTTGGGAAAGCCTATTTGATCGAACAGACAGTCAGATGACTTGGCAGCATTCATATTTGTGTCCACAACAATAGGGAACTCTGTTTGATTATCTATACAGAAAGAAGAATGCTTTTCCACCTACTGGAATAACGCATGAGGCGACAACTGGCGCCTAAGCAAAGGTAGGAAATAGCAAAGTGGTAGAAGCTGCTAGAAAAGAAAGAGGAAGTATGCCTACAATAAGGCGAAAGGTGTAGAGATCTCGTTGGAAAGAGGTTTCAAAGTGAAACTTGGGAAATGACAAGGAAATGCTTGGAGAAAGGAAATGGGAACTGAGTGCCTGGAAAGTGGCCTCATCAGCATGCAAAATGTAGTCGTCGTGTCTGATGGGTACACGCGACTTTTACTGCTGGTGTTGCCACTGGTCCGTCTTGTATTTCCCATTTGCTCTACCTCTTGTTCTCCCTCCGCAAATCTATGTATAGCTCTTCTCCCTTCTTGTTTTTCTCCCCTCTCGCTCTCTCTCTGCTTCTCGTTTCTCATATCGCCCTGTCATTTACCAGGTCAGTCCCGTACCCGGCAGAGTTCTCGCACTTCTTCCGCTTCAGCTCGCCTCCCAGTCACCTTCTTAAGCTGCTGGTCACATTCCGGATGTCAAATGAATGGAGTTCACTGGGACAAGTCCTAGTCTAAATACCTATTCGCAGTATCTACGTCATTCTTTTTATGCCACAACTCTCATGCTTCCATCGCTTTACCTTCGGACCATAAATTGCGTCGTTTCCACCAGAGTTCCCCTGTCCCAGCTAATGGAGAGCTAGACTTTATTGTCTCGGCCTTTCTTAAGCTGCTCCTCCAGTGCTAAATAGTTTTGCCTTCTACCATGCTCAGCTCACTTCAGGAAAAACTGTGCCTTCAACTTGTTCATTCCTTTGCCAGTCATATCCAGTGTCAAACATTCGTTTCATGTAAGAGCAGATTCATTGTAATTTCGCGTGAGCAGAAGCAAAAAGCAAGTTTCTGCTTCTATTCCTGCTCCATATACTTGAAGCTCTTTTCCATCTTCTATAACTGTACACAAGTTCATTTGCTTTAGCCGGAGAGACGCCTTTTCACGTGCATTAACTGTGTATATACACGAGTACCTTCCTCTCATCGACAAACTTCTGGATCTTCCCATCCCTCTGTTCCTGTCTCTGTGAAAGACTCTCAATGACGCTTTGTCCTATATGAAAAGCGCAAAGCACCTTCAACGGCTTCATTCCTCACTCTATGTCTGTTCAGATCCTTATGTTGACGGTTTCTCCCAAGAATTCCCATTTTCAACTTCAAGCAAGGAGCTCCTTCAGAAATGAGTGGCGAAAAATGAGTTCCTTCAACATTCTCATGTTTCCAACAAATTGAGACGTGTGAAAAGATCGTTAAACGAACTTTCGCCACTTCCAAACATCCTGGAATTCATCATTCCTTCGATGATGCATCAAATACCAAATTCCACGTGCCAGGTGATCCTAATCATCATAATTCGCTCATACCTGAGTCTCGACTTCTGAATCACTTCAAAATTAATAAAGGATAGATCCAGAGTGAGGCACGTTTCTGAGGACATTGGAGAAATTTGGGACCAGACAAAAAAGAGGAAACAACATTGAAATATCCAAGTGTACCTCATCCAATATCATTGAAGCTTTTTTTCGTGCTTGCGGTAAATCAGAACGCAACTAGCCTTTTCTTCGTAGAACTTTCGGTTTCTCTCTCTGTCTATTTCTCTCATCAGATGAGACACGTGAATGAATCCATACTGCGCTGCTTTGATGCATTCATGCGTGGTACCGCGTACCAGAGGTACCATTAGCATCACTCCGCCTATGGCTTTTCCCAGAGCTGAAGTAAATGCTTTCAGAGATTACGTTCACTCGAACGGCTATAGTACAGAATATCCTGCTGTATTGCTGTACCGCTCGTGAATATCTACGTAGAAATTCATGCTCGTGTCTGCACATCGCCACGATTCACAAATTGTGCTTTTTTTTTGCTTTCTTCTGGCGATGGGAGGAGAAAATGTAGAGATGGAGAGCTTTTGCCTGCCACGAGATAATGGATTTCGAAGGTGTATCGGATTAAGGGTTATAGGTGTTGAAATGCTTTGTATTGCCGAGTGACAGGAGGATCAAGAGTCTCAAGACGACAAACCCTCATGGGACTGAAAGTCTTTAAATTACAACTAAGCTCATGGGGACCACTCGATGGAGTTTTGAAAGTCACGAGACGCTGATTCATCTTGAATAAAATTAAGGGAAATCCTGCTCGGGGCATCTGCGTTGGGCTGAATGATCCTTTTTGTTTCATTGGTTGGAATAACTTTTCAATCTTTTGGACTGGGCTCTTTTATTGCCTTTTCTCCTCACTTTCCCTCATCCATGCGGCTTTAAGTCCATGTCCTTTATATCTTTTGCTGGTCTTTCAAGGAGCCAACGTCGGTAGGGATTTCGAAGAGTACGTCGGGTAAAGAAGAAACGATCTTATGGTCATGGTGAGAGTCAGCATAGAGGTCCTCGGTAGACTTTATTCCTTCCTTCGTCGAGTATTCTTTTACCTCTGTGGCATATAAGTGCGGAATAGCTTAGAGAAGGGAACGGAGGAGCTTCTCCGTAGGCGAGAGGCCAAGAGATCGTGTGTGGGTAGCCAAGATGAGGTTGGCTCTCGTATAACGTACACGAGGAGGAAAACGACGAAACTACTGGAGGAGCGGCTGCATTTCTATATCCTTCGTGCTTTCATCGTCATTCTCCTCCTTCTGGTTGTCTCCGTGCAGACGTAGCAGATGAAAGCGGTTATGCCGCGTCGTTCTATTGCCATCTGCTGCTGCTGCTGCTGCACGATGACCTCTGGTCTGTCTCGACCGTGTCCTCTTTTCTCTGCTTCCTTTTATAATAATACTTTGAGAGGATACACGAGCAAACGCCAAGACGCTTGATCCAAGAACGATCCTGAGGGAAGGAGGAGTCAAGAGCAGGCAGGAGAGATGCACGACACACATTCGGCTACACTTTTCTCGCAGCGCATTTCTTCCACGCGGCTTACACTCGCTCACACCTATGTATCCTCGTACTTTTATTCGTTATACATTTTCTGAGACCCGAAGGAAACGTTTTCAGAGCGAAATAAATGGAATAAACGACTTAGGAGTAAGAGAAATAAAATGAGCTCTCGAGGAATATCGTAGAATAGCGTGAATCCCACCGAATAGAAACTCTCACTGTTCCCTTTCTCAATTGTATACACAATGACACCCCCATTTCCCACTTCTGCCCTCGCGCCCTTCGCTTTTTTCTCTTTTCCTTCCTTCTTTCTTGTTCCCCACCGATATATACAACACCAGTGCCTTCTACCATCATCGCTCGCGTTCCATTGCATCGCGTAGCTTCCCAAAGGCTTTTCGCTCCTTTTTCGCGACCTCAAAGCCAACCGGTAGTTCTATTTTGGACTTTCTAACGTGCCACTGGCGTCCGACCAAATGCCACGCTGTGTTTGTGCCCCTGTGTATCTCGCTTCGTGCTTCATACGTGTACCTACCCCATACATACGCGTTTGCTTTCTCGTTCAACGTCATGCTTCCTTCTATCGTGCAGAAAAGCTCACGTCAGACCACATATAGTCCCTACCAGAATCCTCAGCGCACCACCAACATTCACGCTTTTTACTACCTTCCCCCCTCCTTCCTCCGACCTTCCTCATGAACGTAATAGTCCTGTTTGCTACGTTTCCTCACACCCTCCTCGCAACAATCCTTTGTCCATATTACCGCGGTCTCTCTCCTTCATTTTCATACAAAATCAAACACATTCGGGACCTCATTTCATCGACTTTCTTCAGGTATTTACGTTTTTATGGAAACTCGATATTTTCCCAATCGGCACCTCAACTAATTGGCATCTTATGGGACAACCTTGCACGGAACTATAGCATTATGGTTCCTTGGTCCCATCTCGCCCGCTTAGAGAATTTCCACATTTTTATCATATTTTTGTAAAAATAGTTAAAATTTTAATTTTTTCGTCAAATCTTGACATTCTCGTCCAATTTTAGATGAAAAATTATCATCTCCTATAATCTTCCTGAAAGACGACAGGAAACTCTGATGTCATGGTGAATTTCGATATAATTTTCAGTCCGTGCGGAAAAACATATTGCAAAAAAAAATTTAATTCAAGCAGCTGCGGAATCGATTCCCTGTCAATGCTCAGCAGGCTCGAGTCCTTTTTTTATTGCTTGCTGATGAAAATCCTCAGAAGACAAACGCCGGGAAAAAATTGCCAAAACTGCATACTGTGTGGTCCCCTTTAAAGTGCTTCTCAGGCTCCTCGGCATTTGCCCTACATTTTTCCGCCTCTATTTCTCCTCGTTGGTGTCCCTCTCCCTCTCATTTCAGCTGGTAAAGGTCCTGCCTCGAGAAGGATAAAGATTATCACTGGTCGTTACAGGTCGTGCCAGGTCCATAGCTTTTCCTCAGCTATATCTTTGGATCAGATATTCTTGTGGACGTATCTCTCATTTCACGGTGAGGGGAGCGTGGACCGTCTTCTACGATTTCTGCCAATGGACCTCGCTTGCTTAACGGTCTCCATTACATTATCGCAGATAAATCAGAAGCGCATGCCCTGAGAACAAATATCCGACTTATCCAAAAGAGGGTGTAAGATTTTGTAGTCTTCAAGATTTTACCAAACGCTCAATCACTGCAAATCTCCTCCTGAGGATCAACAGGATTTCAGGAACAATTAACGATTCTTGCTCGCTTTTTTCTCATTCGTCCTCATTGTCGATCCCAGAAAATCCTCTAAACCCCAGCAAGACACTTTGACCTTCGAAACTAATTCGACGTTCCCAACTACAACTTCACAATAAATCCCACAGTTTTATACTCGCAGGCTCGTGTGATTAATCCATAGAAACAACGCTCAGGCAAATAAATGGATTTGTAATATCCAAGTAAGTTAGTTTAGTCGGAAAAGGCTGAAAATATGAGATTCCGATAAGCTCGTCTCGTGTTTCCGATCCACGTAGCCTGCATATCGCTCGTGGCCAGTTTCCTTCCTCCGGTGCATACATTACTGTCAAATACTTTTTTCATATCGTCGCAATAACGGTATCGACTTCTCGTCGTCGAGGAATTGGGTCAAGGGTGGACGAATCAAGGTTGTACGGACGAGGGATCTGAGAGATAATTCCTCGACAGACAGGAATGCAGCGTTATTCATAGATTTTTCGCGAGACATCTAGGTCGGTCGGTCGCTTAAGTCGCTTAATTCGTTCATCCAGATCCTCTCGTTCTAATTAATCATTAACGAAGCTCATCAATTCGCGCGAAAAATGAAAAGCCAAAGAAACCGAAACGCTTTAAGATTCTCTGGCAATCTCCTCACTTTCTTGATTCACGAAAACTGAAATAAATCTAAGGATCTACGAGCGTTATCGTGCTCTTTCATCTTCGTCGATTAAAGACGCACAAGGAGAATAGAGAGCTCGAAGAGCCCGGAAATTCTGTTGCCTTGGGTTGGCTCGGTGCTTCGGGGCTCATAAACTTCGAAGCCAGCAATTTATCATATCGGATAGACGCGACCAGGCTCGGAAGCCTGGGGCGTTTCAACTAAATAAATGAGAAAGTGAGAAGGGAAGATAGTGGATAGGGTTTAGCCAGTTGGAATAACCGAATGACTCATTGATCCAGCATCTCCAAAAGACAAACATTCATTTCCTTTTATCGCAGGTATCCTGGATGCGAAGCAGAGATTTGCACATACTGACATCGAGCGAGTTCGCCTTCAGTTCGGATTCTCGTTTCGCACCTGAGCATATGCCAGGCAGTGATGCTTGGACCTTGAGGCTTGATTCGGTCAAGAAGACTGATTCGGGGCGGTACGAGTGCCAGGTCAACACGGAGCCAAAAATAATGTACGCGGTTCAGCTGGCAGTTCGAGGTAAAAGTCACGAGATTTCCCAATCGTTTTATTTTATTGAAATCTTCGTGATGTATCGAGTGCAAAAAACATTTCTTAAGCTGGTTTCCTTGGGATTGATTCTTTTGACCTTTCTGGCTGGTGTGTGTCACTGAGAAGGTCAGACACGCTTTGCCCACCCTCATTGTCACGATCTTCCGCCCCGAGGCTTTTATTCGTCTCCCCAAGAATCCTGCTGTCTGTCTCATCAAGATCAGCCAGTCTTATGACATTATGACGTCGATATTCGTGGACAAAACTCGTCACCATTTCTACGATCTTCATTTCTTTCGTCTGAACCTTGAAAAATTTCAACGAACCTTTCGAATAAGTCTCGCACTGCTTGCTTTCAGATCCCGACAAGCCGGAGGGCTACGACGAGCCGCACTCTCAGCAGACGAGAATAAGTGAGTTTCCACCCTCGGTTTTCAAGCCTTCTTTTTATTTTCGTTTTTTCATGGTATCCGTAGATTCTAGCAGTCGAATGTAAACACACTAGTTCTGAAGATTTTTCCTACCCTTTTTCGTTATTTGCCTACATGAAAGCCACACTGGGTCTCTGAGACCCCTAATTTTTTTTTTACTCCGTATATGATCGGCAGACGTAGGAATTCAGTCCACGTTTTGATGACAGAGCAGCAAGGATAAAAGGCCGATCCGACGAATAAAGCATTTCGCAACATTTTTTCAATATTTCGTTAATTTCAATATCCCGAGGGGTAAAAAATGATCAAAGCAAAAATAGGATTCGTAGGAAAGATCAAACTCGTTGTTTTCTCGCTGGAGCAGTTGTTTTTTCCGTTTCATTCATATTGAACGAGAAATTACGTTTTTAGTCTTTGTGCGGCGGCAGCGGCGGAGCCCGTACGAGAGAGCATCACTTATTTTCTCTTCACTCGCGTTCAATCTTTCGCTCGCAATTCCATTCGTACTTTATTATGCACTCGGGCATCGCAACGTATATATTCAACGCTTTTTCACTGTTTATTTTTCCTCGTATTTTGCTACGTACTAAAAACGCAATAATAAATCTGCGTGGAGCACTTTTTTTTTCGTCATGGAAGATACCGAGCTTGCTTATGCATCGATGAATAAACGATTCACTGGAATTCACTGTAGTACATTGCTGTAAGCACCGCGAGAGTTCCTCATTCTCCCTCCGCCTTTCTTTTTCTCTGGCATAGCAATTCGTTGAGATGAAATTTTCTCTCGTCCATGGAGAAGAAAAAGAAGAAGCAGGAGGGAGCAGCATCCCCGGCTGAAGAAAAACTGGCCGCAAACAGCACAAGAGAACTTTGTACAACCCCGCTGCCCCCCCCCCCCCTCCCCTGCCCCTCTGCTCGCGAGAGAGAGAGAGAGAGAGACAGAATGAAAGAGAGAAACGCCTTTTTATTCGTTTAAAGATAAGTTTGAATTCTCCTGCCGGGGCTTCTCTTCGAGGAATATATTAAAAGCACGGGCTGGAGACATTTATATAAGTCCGTCTATTTCTTTTTGAGAAGAGAGCTTACTCGGCGTCGCGAGCTACCAGCACCAGCAGCACTTCCATTCTTGCTGCCTTCTCATTCCACTTCTTCCTCTCCTTCGCTCACCAGCGTGTCTCCTTTCCGATTAAACTCTCTGTACTTAAACGTGACCGAGGTCGGGAGCTCCGAGAAAGAGAGAAGGTCAAATAATTCGCCCGAAAAGATGCAGGCAGCAGCAAGAGAAAAAATACGACAGATAAAATGAGTCAAGGGATTGGAAGGAGAAAAAAAAGAGGAAAAAGGTTGATACCGAGCCGAGAAAAGTGGTGGAATCGCCCAAGGTAGAAAAGAGTAGTCCACCAAGAGCTCAACTACCGGAGACGCAAGTAATAATGCATACAGTGAAAACGCTATAACGGTTACGCTCGACGAATGCAGTTCCCGCCGGATTAATTTAAGTCCGATAGGATTATCCCTAATCCCAGTAGTTCTCCACTTCCCTGCTTCAAGCACGCGATGACAGAGACAAGTCCTTTGTCCTGTGGCTCTTCGATATACCTGTATCCTTGATAAACTACATATAGCCACTTATGATCTCTGTACCAACCATCATGCGCGTCAATGCGCAAGAACAAAATAAAAAAATATTAAAAAAAAACAACCCGTGTGGATCCCCGTAAAATGAGATTCAATTACGAGTTTCTCTATCCCGCCATATCAAGACGTTGACCCCAGTGAATAATTAAGCCTCCGGGTCGATACCGTCGTCTTCAAAGAGGCTCAGCCTTTCCACCTGCCACTCGCACGATGCCCTCATCACGCTTTTATACTTCCTTCATCAAATTTCATCACCAAGTTTCTCCCATTTTCTGCTCCCACATGTCCATACCATTCCGATCTTCAGTTTTATTCCTTTTTTTATCACGTCGAGTTACAAGGACCTCCACAAATTACCCGCATCTCAGATTTTACCGCCGAATCTAATTGTCGCCATTATTTTATTTACCCACGAACAAACCCCTCTCGCACTTCTCCACTGGACATTCTAATCCATCATGAGGCTCCGATATTCCCATTATCAGGGATGATACCAAACCGTGGCATATCAATGACCAACGCAACTGATACATCGAGCCTTCCTCATTAGACGCTCGATACACCGGAAATGTTGGACGGAACTGAACGGGATTTGCGTGCACAATAATTAACCATACTATCCCCCTCGGTACAAACTCCCTCGACCTCTCCTTTCTCGTACGAACTACCAGTGGCCAGCCACCAAACTTCACCAATCCATACAGCCGCATGTTAAGGCGAACAGGCTCCCGAACACCGGCTGGATTCCCACATTGGGACTGGCCTCCATGGCACAACGCCTCTATGGGATTGCTGCCATACTCTAAACACTGTCGAATCTCAGAAATAGTAATCTCCACATTGTCACTACTGCCCGATACTTACCCTCCACTTGGTTTACCATCGAAACCCCTTAATGCCAAGTACAAACATGCATTTTACCAAATCTATCCTACCAAACGTCCCTCCACATACAATATTATGCACATACGAATGTACCAACTTCCCACATGTCTCCCACTCGCCTCTGGATTAATATCGCGAGGAAAACTCATCAGAAAGCCAATTTTCGAATGAGATTCCATCCGCAGCTTCCTACCAGCCCATACCTCGCTCGTTCGTGCGGACTCGGTTCTCGTATCGTAAACTCGTTACCCCGGAACGTGTCTCCCAGGCTAAATTTCCTGACATTACCCACTCCGTGACATCTCAGCCTCTGGTATCACTTTTTCCTTTGCATTTATGCCCAATGCATTTTGAGAGTCTCTCCCGCTATTATCTACGTATCTGATGATGGAGAAAACATTGAAATTCTCGATATAAATAAATGCAGCCCTCGGGAACGACCAGTTTTAATCTCAAGCCTTTTTTTTCATACTTTTATTTTAGTCGTAGTAAAATATTTAATTACTGGCTAGTCCGGGCATAAATATGGTTGGAGGTATTTCAGGTTACGAGAGCACAGCACCGGTCGCTGCTATAATGGGTCCCCGCGAGCAGAGGGTACCATCGGGCGCCACAATTACCCTGAGGTGCGTCGTAACATCTCCTTATCAGACTCGCCCCATCAGGGGCGTACAGTGGCTACGGGACAACAAACTCCTGACATTCCAGGTAATTGAACTCTGCCGACTAAATTCTCCGTGCACTGCTGTGCATATATTTTACTATCTCGTCGATATATGTCCAGCTTCGTAAACCCTGCACAGCACCGAACGTCTAAATTGGAGAATAATTAATGGCAGGGAGGACTGAGTAGAAATTTGGATAATCGAATTAACTTTGGAGGAAATAATAATAAACATTTCAGCTCGATAAAATTGTCGTGGCATTCACTACGATTCGTATTTTTCATTTCGGGCTTTGATTCTCTAGGTGGGAATAAAAATATTTTTACACTTTTTATTTCGTCTCAGTGAATTCTTCGAGCCTCTAAACGTGGCGACGTGTCGCGTTGTAGAACTCAACGGAATCCTCTTTTCATCCCCTAACTTCTTCCCCACCGCCTGCTCCACTTTTTTCACTTTTTTTTTCGAGTTATTATCGTTGAGACCTTCACGTGGCTTGTTCTCCACGAGAAACATGTGAGAAAGAGGATTTCACGTCTAGTTTTGATCCCTCAGGCTGAAAGAGGCGGCATAAACGTCGAGACGGAAAAGGATGCGGCTCAGACTGTATCCGTCGTGACACTCGCCTCCGTTACTCAACGAGACGTCGGCAAATATTCGTGCAGACCCACCGAAGGACGAGCCGACACCGTTGTCCTACTTGTCGAGCAGGGTAAGAAACTTTTCGTCATATTAACCCAAAAGCATCCATCAAAATAAACAACTTATATATTTTTCGTTCACTTTTTCATTTTTCCGCGTTAATTACATTTCGATGATTGAATTTCGATTGAATAATTTAATTAATTAATTAAAATTGAATTAAAATTCAATGAGAATTAAATAATTAAATAATTTCATTCCAATTAAGTAATTCAATTAAAATTGAATGATTTCATTAAAATAATGAAACTAGAAACTCAAAATATTTTGGTTGAGAAAATGTTTTTTGCGATCGAGAGTGAATGAATGAAACATTTTCTGAATCTTCTTATTCGGAGAATAATTCATGCCCAGTCGGAAGAACGAGAAGAATTTTTCTCCATTCTTTTCGACAATCGTCGGAGCGAGTGGTTCAAGATTCTTTTTGAATTCTCTGCAACCTTTCCCCTGCAAATGGAAGCTTCGTTAGCGCTGAAATATTCGAAGGCGATCAGTGTTCCAGTAAGTTGCAATTGATCGTATCCGAGACAAACTATCGAAGGTGCAGAGCGAGAGAGAGCAGCGAACAGCCAAATAATATGGTCTGTCTGCGGAGAAGAAAGACGCTGTAGATTCAACCTTAACGCCCTAGCGACCATCTACAGATCCAGAGAGAAAAAAATTAACGAGCCTGTTCAAGCGTGGCTAACGACCGACAGTCGTTACGTTCCCTTTTCTCCTTCCTTCTCCTTCTCCTGCCAGATTATCTTAGAAATTGCGTATTCAAGGGTCCTCGAATCCTCCATTTTTTTCTGGCGAGAAAAAGCCCTGTACATCGCATTCAATCCATTCGTCTCGCTGGATCACCAAAGAAAACATAATTCCTCGCACTGACATGACAATTGTTCCTTCCATTTTTATAGAAAACTCTATTTTTCCGAAAAACTCTTCTCCTTCAAGATTTTCTACCCTGACGTCACAATTTTTCGTTTCATTTTTGTAGAAAATAGCAATTTTTCGAAAAAATTGCCAATTTTTTGTAAAATTCATTTTCTCCAAAATTGTTTTATGTTTTTATATCGTTTGAGTTTTTTTATAGACCGGAAGTCAAGGCTCGAAGACTGAGAAGCTCAGGTTTTTCTATTCTTTGGAATATTCCTGGTCTGCTGATGCTCTACAGGTAAATGGGCCCCAGCGGAATGATATCTGGGTAAACATCGCACGCCATAAATCACAACTCCGTTGAGACCCATTTGGCAGTTTTGTGGATTCGATTATTTACTCTTGGTGTCGGTGGCGAGAGAAAAAACGAAATAATGCGATTCATAAATTCGTAATAACGGTGGTAATAACGCCCGGATAAAAAATTATAAAATATGGAGTGGCAATATTGCGGCGGAGCTGGAATAAATAAAAAATTATCTTTCCTCCCGATCTGAAGGCCGGGAGGACACGCGAATGCAATTCGCCCATCGCATGCTCCACTCTACGAAATATCGTCGGATTTCATTGAATATCGTTGCTCCCTCAGTCGTGAGATTAATTGAAAGTCTACGGGCCATATAAATGCCATGAAGCACCATTAAGGGACAATCTTAGTGCGGACTTAAAAAAATGTAGACCCTCCTGAACAGGCGGTTCAATTTTATTCACGAAATGATAATAATCCTCGGGTTTTCCTGATCGAATCCGATCGAACTAAACTTCCTGTCCACGTGTCTCGATGCACCGTTTCCGAAACGGCGAGCAATTTTCAACCAAAGTTTGTCAATCCTTTTCAAATTTTTTTTTTCCCCAAAATTACATTTATTTTTGACTCGTCGACGTTTTTTCGAATTATTCGATCATCTCAAACATGGAGCTGGTAAAAAAATCGGAAATTAACTGTTTTTCTCGTGATCGTTTATAAAAAATTCAAACGTTCCGGCCCCAGCATTATTTCTGCGTCCCGGACAGTGTTAAAGTTTGTATTCGTAATTGATTGAGTTGATCCGGTAATTGGGTTGAGCTCCGAGAAAACAGGGACAGAGGAAAAGAGGTATAAGAAGATTGGGATAGTGAGAAATCTTCATTAACCCGAAGCTTAACGAAACCGTGAGATTTAACGACATTGAGGAACCACCGGAACCGTCCTCCTCGTGGATTCAGTCGCTTTATCGCAAGTTAAAAAACACAGGAGCAAAGAGAGAGAGGGAGAAAGAGAGAGATAGAGAGAGAGAATGGATAAAGGAATGAAGTTGGTTCTTGGTAGTGTTGAGGATGATGCAAAAAGCATTGCCTTGGTGGATTGGTCGTAGGGCTGGGAGAGTTGTCTGGCAGGTTCAGCGATCTCAAAGGTAGGTGTGCTTTTTGCTAAATCGTGCGGGTTCAGTGCGGCACCCGAGCTAATTCTTATGCGATCGTAAATAACGTCGCGCATATATCAAAACTTACAACGAGCCCCAAACCCTGCCAGACGGCAGTCTCAAGCGCGCAAGTCGTCCTCCGCACCTTATTTCATTGCGCGGGATACTCTTTGGCGTCGGAGCGAGTTCTCAACCTCCCGATTCCATCCCTTAGATTCGCGTTCGGTGCATTTCTCTGCTCCAGCGTTTCACTCGTGAAAGGAAAACTGTTTTTCTTTATTCATTTTTTTTTCGTGTGTTTTTGTGTGTGTGTGTTTTTTTTTTATTAAATCTTCTCCCCCGTTTTCCTCTTTTAAAACCAGCGCCATCTTTTATCCTGCTCGACTTTTCTTCATTTTCTCTGGGTTTCCGGACGGGCCATACTTGCGCCAAAGTCTTCAACAACCGGCGAGCCAAGTGGAGATAACTCCAGAAAGAGATCACGACTTGAGGCCAGACGCGAAAGACTCCGAGAAACACGAATACTCTTCCGGACGTAGACACACATATACACACTTTTTTTATATACATAACACACAGAAGAATGAATCTAAAAAGGCTCCTACGACCGGGCTGCCCAGATTAAAGATACAATCCGGCGATTCTATTAATTAAGAAAGTTAATTACGAGAGAATTCAATTTTCCTAATTGCCCATCAGCGAGCTTTTGCATGATTCTTTCCAAACCTCTGCCCACCAAGCTTCATCTCGATCTTCTCATTTATTTTTTTACACTCGTCCTTCTCCTTTTATCCTCTGATACCGACGCCAGAGGCCAGCCCTCTCTCTATCCCACTCTCTTTCTCTTCTGGGGGCTGGCACCATTTTTTTCTTCGAATTTTTTTTTTTTTTTCCAGGATCTCAACTCTGAAAACTTCTTGTGCTTCATTCTCTTTTCTCACCATTCTCATACACTTCACCTTTTCACATCTATTACTGTATAACTCCTCCCTTATCCCTCTTCTTCGTGCTTTTCTTTTTTTTTACACTCAGCCACATCTATCCAATCCTCCAGTCTTGAAACTGAGACTCTTGTTGCCTCGTTCCATCCTCGTACAAGTTCTCCTCCCTTTATCTTTCCTCTCCCTCATTTTCTACCCGAAAAAAAAGACAGAAACTTTTTATTATGCCTTCAGGCCTCTCGCAACCCCTCAACCCCTTTTTCTATCCTCTACGTATAGCTACAACTGTCTCCCTTGTAACGAGCCCACTCTTTAGCTAAATCTGAATTCGTACACCAGGCCAAAAGGTCCGAGGCAAGCGGAGCCGGTTGAATGCTCGCGTTTAGTCAGTTAACGTTGGCATCGCTCCCCAAAACTTTTTCTACCGCTCTCCTAGACCCGGACGATCCCTCGCTCTCGCTATGTATCGCTATATTTCACCAGCTTCAACTTCCAGTCGAGATTGTACGTGACTCGTTTTTATTCCATCGATAACAAGCTTCTCCTCCGTTTTTCAAATTTCCTCGAGATCGTCCCAGCTCATCAATTCTTATCCAAAAAATATTATTCACGCTCCAATTGCTCGAACAAACTTGCAACTTTGAAAGAATTCTCTCGAATCATTCCTTTTCACTCTCTAATTATTCAATACATGGCCAGGGACATCGAACATTGGAATAATCATTTTTCGTCATCTATGTCGACGTGAATAACCCTCCGCAAAACGCACGATTTTTTTATTGCGTCCCATATTGGTCCTTTTCGTCCTGCCACTTATATCTCACGTATTTGGAGAGAAAAAAATTTGAAAAAATTCTGAAACACCCTCCGTTGATGCTCCTTCAAGGATTCATAGTCGTTTTAGTTATTGCCCGATTGTATTTGAAAATACAACGTTTGGAAAAACAAGATTTAGGAAAAAGTTGTCGCTCGGGTCAAAAAGACCCATATGATCCGCGAACGGATAATTGCCAGTCCTGAGGAAACTTCGGAAAGTGAAAGCCTCTCACGAGCCTATAAATTGATTAATTAGTTTGCAATTACTTGGTTACTGCACTGACCACGTGGGTTTTCTCTGAATTTATTCACTTGCCATGTTACCGAACGATCACGTAGCGTTGATCGTTATCAAACGTCACAGTAACGTTTGCACGCTGTTGGTTAATTCTCGGTTACACGCCGCAGCCGCAAAGACTCGCGTTCGATTTCCCTCGCGTATCACATGTCCACACATTTATGCTTGTAACAATCGCAACTTCAATGGCCAAGCGTTTTCGAGAGCAAACATCTGTAGGTTCGACTACAAACTCCGACTCTGTTTATTCCGACACTCCAACTGTTTAGTCCCGTCGACAATCTGCGGCTTGTGTCAACGAGCCTGAAATCGAGCGTTTCAATCGTCGACAAAGAGGTGTGAGATCCTGCTTTCACGTCGAATTTACAAAAAATCTGCTCGGCTCGAGCCATCGTATGCAGAGACCAATCGAGACCATCGGTTTTTTCGTCCTTGAGCTACACATGCTCCTTTCGCTTTATCCTGCCATTTCCGAAAGAAGTGGCTCTCTGATTTCAGGCAAACAGATGATTCTGGCAATCCATTTTTCTTGATTCTCGCAATTCTCACCAGATTTTTTAATCGATTTTCCAATTATTTATTCTCATTAAAAAGTTTCCTCAAATTTTGTCGATCGAACCATCGCGAACGACGATTTTTCAGAATCCTCGCAATTTTCACCAGATTTTAAATCGATTTTTCAATGATACCATCTCCTGAAAAACTTTCCTCAAGTTCCATCAACCAGACAATCGTGAAAAACCGATTTTAAACTCCGCCAACAAGGCAAATCGTTTCCCGTCGTGTCTCTGAAAAAAAGAACGTTCCCAGGCAAGGATCGTTCTCCTTAAAAAATTCCGCAACTCCAAAGATTCCACAAATCACGAGCAACATGATGAAATCTGCGAAAAATTAGTCATCGTTTCTGTCATACCGTTTTGCCTCAAAGAGCCAGCCAAAAATGCAACTCCGTCCCGACTCATTGTCTGTGCGGCCCTGAATCATGTTTTTTCTCTGTCATATCTTTGCAGGCGAACGTACGGAAGCAATGCAACGAGATGCCGGTTACGTTTCTTCCGGAAGTATGGCGAATGCGGGCAGCAGCAGAAAGGAGCTAAGCACGCACTGGCACAGTATAACGTTTCCGTTTCTACTCGTGGGGCTTCTAATTCACGCTCGTAACGGCCAAACTTTCCTGCATTAACGCAACAACAGTATTTTACACGATGTACAGTTCTCTCGTTTCGTGTTATTCATTTTCGCCTTTGCGGAATAAACTTTGTACAACAAATATGGACATGTTTACGTGGATATATGTGAAACATATAAAGCTAAACAAACCTATAGAAATATAAGATAATATTTGCCATTAAGTTATACGTGCCCAAGGGAGTCAAGTTCATTCGTATGTATTGCAGCATGTTCCGCAGGGAACAATCGTAAATACAACATCGTGCTATTTATGGAGCACGAGATACTTTCCAGAATTTTTTTTTCCACTTTATTGATTGTCTTCGCAGCCACGAGATCGGAAAACAAAAAAAAAAATGCAAAAATGCATTGGAATGGCTAGGTCGAAGCTGTAAATAACGAAAAAATCGAATCCTAAAATCGAACCAATTGAAAAATTGCCCTTACGGAAATAAATAAAATTTTCATTTTACCTCGGCTCGAAAAATTCCTGCTGAAAAATCGCTCCCTAAAAAATGAAATATATCTTTATTTATTTCGCTTTTAATGGAACGATACTCGCCACACTTTCACGGCCAATCAATTTTTCTCTCCTGCACACTTTTCATCCCCATAACCTGAACATTTTTTTCGCACATTTCATTTTTCCATCCGAATTTTTCTCTTCGACAACTCGACGATTCATTATTAACCGGAAATCTCCAATATTTTAGCAAACAAAATTAATTTATACAATTGAAAAAAGAACGAATGTTAAAAATAAAACGATAATTTATATTTCGATAAAATTCATCGTTGTTCCATTTTATTCTCGACCTCCTCTCTCGATTCTCGTCCACGTTGGTACAAAATCCAAAAACAAAACGATCCTCCCAATGTTTATTTTCCTGTTCATCGAAGAAACTCCGAAATTTCAAGTTTCATTTGCTCGAGTTAACTCCCAACGATCGTTCATGCGCACATCGATCAGTTATTCAACTTCAACGCCAGTTCGTTACCGTTCCTTTGGTGCGTTGGCTCGAGAAGCCGAATTTCTTCGACGAATTGCTTAAAGAGTGCTAGAGCACAAAACGAGGTCAAGATCCGGAGCTGGAGAAATACATCTCCGGAATATCAACAAATTTCTCTGCACGAATTGAAAAAAAAAATCTAACAATAAAATGTTATCATAAAATAAAGAGGAGGATTTTTTTTTAATCCCGCGATCTCGTACACGTTCGAGATCATGATGATAAGTCACAGGAACGTATCAATTGTTCGTTCTCGAAAAAGAAACCAAGAAAACCTCCTGGTTTGTTGATTCGACGTGGATATGAATTTCGTGTATGATTTAGTAAATTACCTTGTGTAGAGAAATATATCCGAGCTTCAAACTTTTAATTGCACTCCTTCCACTTTCGGCGGTTCCAATTAATTTTGTCGAAATTTAATGTTGCTTTACACGTACACACACGCAGCAAGACACTCACACACATCGGTCGTAGTTTAGAATCTATCGAAACACGAAGGTACTCGAGAGAATTTTCGCGCTCATCCATAATCTCGAGTTTATAACACAGTTTTGTTGCTCGACGTTGTTCGATAGAAATATCGGATGTTCCAGAAATTCGAGCACGGTGCTCTTCCGCCTTTTGGAATTTTTATTATCGATCAAAATTGTAGGAATTTCCATTTTTTTCAATCATTTTTTCTCATGAGCCAAGTGGACGAACTTTGTTTATCATTTTCTGGGAAAAATTGAATTAATCGTTTTCAGAATAATTCCTAAACTTTTCCTGAGGATTTCCATGCTCGAAACTCCACGAACAATCTCAAAATTGGAAACTTCAATTATTAGAATTTCCGAGACAAAATTTATCGTGGAAAATGTATCGCTTCAGAAATAATTAATCAATTAAAAAGGCTTGGAAAAAATGTACTGTAAAAATCAGAATTGTAAATATATTCGCAAGTGATTTACATAAACGTTATCGAGTGCAGTGAGTATATATGTAAAACCATTTATAACAGGACCGGAGCTTGGAAAAAAAATCAAGCGATCCTTCGTGGGCGAGCGAAATATTGAAGCGATTTTTTTACGCAGCGGGGTACACACCGAGAGGAATGTGTTTCCGCTCATGGTAGAATAACGATTCGACATGTTTACCGAATTAAATTGCAGTTCCAGAAAAAATGTAAAAACAAAACTCGGCTGGTGAGTTGTTAATAAATTCTCGAATATTTTTAAATCGCATATTCAGGATTTTCTGATTCAATCCATGAGAAATGATTTAAAAAAAAAAATTATCACTAACTCTGCACAATTTTCCACTTTCCGGAATTTTTTGCGAGTGGAGATACTTGATTGGACTTAAAATATATTCTGCAACGTATTGAATGAAAAAAAAAACGTGTTTTTTCGAAATTTGCTAACGAATGTGAAAAAAATTGACGAAAATGTACTCAAAGTGTAGAATGCTTCAGGAACAAAGTCCTTCAAGTATTAAAGTGGTTTTTCAGACTGTTTTACCATAAACTGTGATAAATCTAGTTCGACTGCATGGAACGAACGATTTAGTTCACATTTTTCCACTGGAAAAATCGTTCGTCATTGTACCAACGATGTTCGTCGCTCGTTCCGGACGAATATTTATTTTTTTCTCCATTCCTCAATTTTTTTTATTGCACCGTTTATTCCGTTGGCACATTTTATTGAAAATTTTTTTTTTAATACTTTTGCCAGAATTCTCCTGGCTCGCACGTCCTCTGAATAATTCATTCTCGTATATGAATAGTTGTTCCCGTCTGGGAGGATAAATTCACGAGGGATCGCCACGAGTCCGAGTTTGAGGGAGAAAAAGAAAAAATTTCACTGGGACCTGGAGAACGAGAGAAAAAGGGAGACGGTAAACAGGCAAACGTGAAGTAATTATATGTGAGAAGGTGAATCGTACATGTTCGATGTCTTGTCACAATTAAACCCTCGGATTTCAGTGCAAATTTATTATTTCGAGCATTATTTATAGGATATGGTCACGTACCCATTGCAGAATTTTTATTCGTGTCTGAAAGAGCGTTTCGTATGGTGAAAAATGATAAATCCCAGGTAAAAATAAAATAAATTTGTTCAATGAAGCTGCACTTTTCCTCCTAAAATTGCATGAAAAAAATTATTTCGCTGGGACCTGGAGCGTGAAAAAATTGGGCGAAATTATGAAAACGCGACTTTATGGAAATTCTGTAATTAAATATCAGAAAAAAATCGTTTCTTCACTCCGTATAATCCCTCCTAAAAAATTCAGCGTTAAAACCAGTGAAAAATGGAAAGGATGTCGTAAATAAATTATAGCATCGTGTTCAGCATGAGAAATGAAGGAAAAAAAAGACGCGAAGGCTCAACGTGTTTCGGATCCAGAAAAGTTGCAAGTTGGGGAGCTATTATCGATAATAGTTTTCGCCTCGTTAATATAAACGCTTAAGGGTGTTTGGGAATCCCAGCAGAGACTCGACCTCCCAAAACCGGAATAAAATAACACTAAATTCGAGGGTGGTGCGGTCGTGAATCAACATGCTTTATGATTGTTCGGGCGAATATATGTTTCTTGTTCAGGTGGAAATCGAGGCTTGTACGTTTTGGATTTCTCTTCAACACAGGGGCTAAACATTGGGCATTAAGTACAGACACAAAAATTCATACGAGCCATTTCACACAAACTCGGCAATGGTGTCGGTTCGTATTGATTTTTCGAGCAATTTTTCCTTCCTTGGTTTCGAATAAAAAATAAATAAATTCTGTTTTGTTTCTGGATGAGCATGAGAGAGAATTCTGCAAAATTCCGGAGCCTCAGGGCCCGAAAATGGATCGTTACGATTGATATTTCAACTTTGCCGAAAAAAAAGGGGTTGAATATTTTGTTCGAGGTTTCATTTTTTTACCGTAAACAGTGAATTGGTCGAAAGGATTGATTCAAATTTCAACAGCTCGATATTTTTATCGCCGAATTTTTTTATTTACCGGAAATTGGGTCTGGGCAGAGGCATGAGAAGTGAAGGGTGGCTGGTTCTACAATTTGTATGGGAACCTCGTATATGGGGTGGTGTGGGTTTTGGAGGGGATGAAAATTGGAAAACTGCATTGTCCTGGTGCCCTGCACATAGCTCTATACATCGATCCCTTTTGGGACACATTGTCTAGCGCGGCACAACTATAAATTTAGCCCGGTCCGATCCATAGCGACCCTCTCCTTGTCTCCCTCCATGAAACTCCAACCCCAAGCCGCCTTCCCTCTCTCTCTCTCGCTTCCCTTTTTCCATCACTGTGTGCACTTTCTATCTACTCCAAATTGAAGTCTGCTTTATTCCTAGCAATTGGTATAAAGTAAAAAAAAAAACAAATGTCACTTTTTGGACATGCGAATTTGAAGATTAAAAAAGAAACTAATATCAGGAAAAGATGGGAATCTCGTTACAAGCTTATTCAACCGTTCTCGGGTCAATTTGACCCGAATCAGCTTTTCGATCATGATTATGATTTTTTTTATTTCTCTCCACAAACAGCGTTCGCTTTTTTTTTTGTTTCAAATACGAAAACACAATATTTTATCGGGACAGAATTTTTCGAGTGTTTGGAGAAAAAACGGAATGAAAAAATGAGCCACGTGGAAAAAATGGGTCTTTTGATTATTATAAATCAAAGGAGCGTTTGTTTTTATTGCAGCTGCACGTCCGGTTGGGCTGGCATCGATAAAGCGCATGTGGTGAGCCATCTTGTACGGCGGGCAATTCAATTTTGCTGTAACGAATAGCTCGGGCTTGTTTCTATACAAAGGGGAAAATCTATCTGTATATAAATATGAAAAAGTACGAAGAAGGGAGGGGAAAGGCTATCGAAAAACAATTAAACTGGTAAAATATCGGGAAACACAAATCGGACGGACGGTTGATATTTTATCAGCCAATGAACGGAGGCGGAAAGTGGAAATGAGCGTTCCGGGTTGAGGTATGAGAGAAACTGTGTTTGTAGGGGCTCCTCGGGTTTTCCCGGCAGAGCAGGGGAACAGAGGGAACGATCGAGGATATATAACGCCGGAGAGTCGGAACGTTTCGTGTTTTTATCCTTCTGCGAATGTGCGAGTATTATCTACACGTATATATATTTTTATATATACGTTTGTAGGCTATCGGAGGATGAGGGACATCGTGGTTGGAGCTTGGAGCAATTTGCGATCGTATGCGCGAGTGCTCGCGCCAATTCACGAGGGATTGAGGAAAACGATTGAGATATAAGCGTCGGGAGAAAAGCGTGTACAGGATTTATGGAAAAACAGCAAGTCTGCAAGATATTTCGAGCGCCAAGACAAATCATAACGAGCTATTCATTATTTCGCTCAATAAAAACTCCATCTTTATCCTCCCTCAACAAAAAAATACGTGAATCATATTCCAAATCGAAATTGCGAGGAAATTTCGAAACTTATCTCGCGTTTTCGTGTTTGGCACCAAAAATTTGAGGCTTTTTCAATCGAGCACTAAGTCGTGCTTCCTCGTTAGCTCTGTGTGGATTTTTTTGAGGCTGTGTGCGTCAATATTAAGTCTCCGTAAACCCCATAAGCTTCCTCGACAAACTCAAACTCAAGTCCAACTTTATTGCCGATAAATAAATCGATCGGAAGTCGGTTCTGGAAGTGAGTCAATCGCGACGAAGTTGACTCGTATTCCGATCGTTCAATTTATCAAAAAATGGAAATAAAAAAATATAAAAAAGGAGGGATCCGAATCCATAAACCTTTCGCGTCGAATGGCCGCGACGAGTAATCGGTCCCCGTGAGTTCTCATGCGTCAACCGTTTATTACTTTTATAGTGTGTTCGTCTTTTTTTTATTTTCTCTTCTTTGCAATTCGATCCAAACCTTTTTTCTCATGGCGCGTTCTATTTCTCGTTTAGTCTGCTGTCCCGCTTCCCGAAGTTTCTCGTTTTCCATACCGAACAAACACATTCCCACTGTTCCACCAACTTTACTCCATATATGCAAATCTATAGAGCAAAAAATACATATGTGTGGGCCCGTTGTATGGCCATGAGAAAAATCGGAGTGAAAAAAATAAAAGCATTTATTATATGTCACATATATTGGGCCGCGAATATACCTGTATGATGGATATAAAAAAACCTTTTACACATCCGTTTTACCCTCTCGTCTCTCGACAATTAACGGACGAACGATTTTAAGCCATCCGGTTCGTTCCTCCCCATCAACGGGCAAACAGTTGACGACGAGTTGGCTAAATTTTTCCACGTCACAGCCCATCTGCTCGCTACTATTTTTCTTCCTCGTTTATTATTCCCATTATTATTATTCTTGTTATTATTTTCGCTTTTTTTTTCGTTACCCGTGTAACTCATTTCGTCATTTCACAGCCCATTTTTTTATATCCACATCGAAATGTTCTTTATTTCCATAGAATTCAAAATATTCGTTTTTTTTTTTCCAACTCATCGAAATATTTTTCAATTAATTGAGAACTAAAATGAATAAAAAGTTCCTAACGAACAACCTCCGCGAGAGATTTCCATCCCGACTGTCAATATTCCCAAAAAAATTCTTTCATTTCAATAAAGTTAAAGATATTTTGTTTTTTTAAAATATTTTTATTCGAAAAAAAAATCCAACCAAAATCAAACAAATGGAGAATTGAGCTATTTCAATGTTTGCTAATTCGTTTTTTGAAAAAGCTTTACGTGTGTGTGTATATTCGACGAAAGTGGATTAAATATACAAAGAGAGCGAGAGCGAGAGAGTCACTGAGGCTCCTGTCGTAATTACATGCTCACGTCTCGACGAGTGAAAATGAAATTAATTTTTTCCCCAGTTTCACGTGTGCTTCATTCTCGATGTTCAGCCTGAGCTTTGCGGGGTTTAAGGTAGTATACGTACGAGTATACAACCCCGCACAGTGTCTAACAAGCTTGTGGAACAAAAATGGTGCTCTGGTCGTCGTCGTCGAGGTTATCGTCTTCTTCCTCCTCGTCTATAAAGTATATACCTTTCATTTATACACGAGGCTGTGTGAAGCTTTCCAGTTGTTGTGCAGTTGAGCTCCGTTACGTAGAGAGTCTCATTAAATAGTACATCTTCATAAAACGTTGGTGGCGTTCCGCCTAGTACACAGGAAAACTTGTACACATCCTGAGACGTAAGGACTCAAGCTTTTAGTAAATAACAAGAGAGCTTTATACTTTTATTTCTCTTTTTCATTGCATTTTAACTTTTATTCTTGCTCCATTTCAATTGGTAATCGATAAAAACTTGATAAAAAAGTTCTGAACTGCAAAAAATCGAGTTCTTTGATTTCTGTCAATTATATTTCATTTGCTATGGCGGAAAAAATAGAAAAACCTTAATCGTCGAGTAAGAAATAAAAAAGAAAGAATAAAAAATTATTGCGAAGTATTGGAAAGAAGGAGAATAACGAACAAAGTTTGAGATTCATTTCTTTCGTCATAATCGTTACATTTATTTAAACAGTAATGTCACGTCAATGGATATTTTTTTCCTCGCTTTACATTACAAGTGTATCTCGAATTTTACAATGCATACGTCACTCGTCACGCAGGTATAATAATATTTCGTTCGAAAAAGTTCGTTCTCTCACACACAGTCATTCTCACCGTTTCTGGTAAATTTTTCTTTTCCTACGACATGATATACGATTATCGTGGGTTTTTCGTGCAGATCGCCAGCACCTCAGCATTCTCATTATTCCCGTCTTTTTTTTCATTTATTTACAATTGCGGTTTATGATTTTTATTTATTTATCTCGTCTAATAAAAAAATTGTCCACATTTCACACTTTTCGACGTTCTACATGTTTTTTTTCGCCTTCATTCATCTCCAAATTCGCGATGTACTTTCTCCAAGTCTTACACCAGCCTCCGTGATCTATGGAATCAATCAATCGTGGGAAAAAAATCTTTGCATTCGCCCGAGTTTTTAAATCAGTATCTGCGATTTTTTTTCTCCCAAAAAAAAATCAACATTTCATCACCTTTCCAAATTACAAACCGATGCCAATACAACGGTAATGAATGAATAAAAAAAAAAAAAAAAACAAGGAATGCAATCAAATTGATTGGTGATTAAAATTAATTTTCTCTCAATATCGCACGTGAAAATGAGAGAAAAAACAAGAACAAAAAGGAATGATTGGAAAAATTCGTATTACGTGGTTGTTGTGTGAATACATATTTTATGGTGATTAAAATTACGCGAGATATTCACTCGGTACCGTTGTTTTACCTCGTTTAATTTCTTTTCTCACTTTTTACTCGTTCAACGCAGCAGAGGGCAAAAAATGTCGTATCGTTGGCCAAGGGTTTCACCACTGAAACCGTTATCGTTCCGAGACAAATTAAGAGAGAAAAAAGTGAAGGTGGAAGGAAGCAGGGAAGAATAAAGAGAAAAAGGGATAAGAGAGAAAGAGAAGAAAGCAGAAAAACGCCCTTATTAGCGCTTTGATCGATCGAGCGACGCGCTGCTAACAACGTCTCGTTAACTGATTCAACTTTATATATACGTACGAAAGAGAAAACATAATGGTGATGTTTTTCATTCTCTTTTTCCTTCTTTCGGAATTTAATCATCGTCATGCGACTACAAACTTCAGTCAAATATTTAATTGTCCAATTAAATCATTTCTCCTGTCAGGAAACCCGATGCTTGCTCGTTATTCACCAACCGAAAAATTACCAACATTATCTTTTTTCTTTGGTTCCTCGGACCAGACGAGCTGTCAAAAAATATTCCTTGATCATTAAAAAAATTGATGATTCGCTTTGCCTCTTTACTCTATTTTTCTGCAAACTTTCGGTGACCCGAGTGGATAAAAAAAATCGAGAATTTTTCCTCATCGCAATTTCTCTCTTAGCGGAAAAAAAACAGACGTAATTTATTTTTCCGCATCACCTCCGCTCCGAATTTAATCGTTTTTTTTTTCCTTTTTCCATCCTTGAGTTCCATTACACATTGACGCGTTCGGAAACGTCACATCGGAACGTACAGAGTCCGCAAGAGAGAAAATGAAAATGCGAAAATCTCAGTGTCGATCTTCGCTCGCATTAGTCCTTGTTTTCTGGAAGGACATTCAGCAATTATTCAGCTCTCATTCTCTCAGGATCCAGCCACGCATAATTGTGTCTCTTGCCATTTGACGCTGTTCTCGATTCTGATAAAAGTCTCGAGGATAAAAAAATAAAAATTCAAAAGAAAAGCATTCCTTTGCTAAGTTTATAAATTTTAAGTCTCATCTCGTTCTCGCAATTTCCCACGTATTCGTATTATTGAACTATAACATTTTTGCTTTATCGTACAACGAATAATTAGTGTCTTTTTAATTGTATTTGAATATTTATATTAGTTTCGTATCATGTATAATAATCGTCTATTCAATGCGATGCTCCTTCTCATAAATTTACCTTCTCTATTTAAATATTTCGGTTCCTAGATACGCCACATCGTCCATTCTCATATTTTCGTTAATTCCCAAACTGGAATATTATTTTGAGGCGATTTGACAACGACAGTTTGATTGTTCATTTGATCGAGCAGCGAATTCCATTTGATTTTGCAGTTTGATCAACTCTCTAAGAAAAAATGATAAAAAAAACTGGAAAAAAAATGATTTTTCAAAATTGATCGAAGCTCGAGAATGAAAAGAACGACTAACTTGCCCGATGTTTCATTTTTTTTCAAGCTTTCGTGTAACACTTACAACAGAGCGTAATTTTAACTTCCTCTCGACTTAACCCAATATTTATTTATTTATTTTACACCGTCAATTTGTTCTATCGTATAAACATTCCTTTATTTATCGTCGACCCAATGAGCCATATTTACCGAATTCACAGTCGCGATTATTATTATCATTCGCGGTAAATCAACAGTTTTACAAAAGAAATGGCGTCGCCTGTAAAAATCGGTAAATACGACGACTCGTCTTCATTTTTTTTTTCTTCCCATTATGGACAATACGATGGACTGTACAATTATTTCAATCGATATCTCGTGACAATCTACCCGTTTAATATTCAAATATTTACACAGAATCTCATATTATCCTCTCGGAAGAAATAGATACATGTTTTTTATACTTAAACAAATCTCGCCCTCGTCTTCGTAGGATTTCGATTAAAAAAAAACAAACGATGGGCGATTTTTTTTTTCATTGTCTTTTCGCTATTAGATATTACGTATGAGATATTTTAGTCCTTCGATGCATAGCTCACTTCGCTTGATATCCGTTCAGGCATCACGCCCACGTACGAGCAATAATTTTATTATAAAAAAAATTGAAAAAAAAAAAAAATCTCGACGCTTTTTACGGTTTTTGCCACACACTCACTGTTGTCACGTGTCGTCCATCAAAAACGAACGTCGAATTTCCGTATTTTTTATCTCCATCATCGTATGCCAGAAAAAAAAAACGAAATTTTTCGTTTTATTAAGATTTTTTAAATTAGTCCTCGATGTGGCTCCTTAAATTTTTGATTTATTGATTTGCGTTTGAAACGACGTGGAGACTGATCGATTTGCCATTTTTTTCGTTCACTTCGCTCGAACTATCGTTCTTCTCGTTGATAACGAATTTAGGGCACAGGATGAGCACTCACACGCACGAGAGTTCCACCGCACATACACATATATATAAATATATATATATATCGTGTGTTTTTGGTGTATATATAAATATATATAGATATATATTCGATTTAGGCTTCGTGGAAACGTGGCGGATTCGCTCACCTTAGTAGATTCGCGAAGAGGAGAGTAAGGGTCGCGAGCAGAATCGTCGGTGCGACTCCGCAACTCCCACCGTGTTGCATGGCTGCTGGATGTTCCCCTTTAAAAAAAAAACCAAAAAAATCGAATTATTAATACTGCTTATTAACGATTACTTTCAGCAACTCTCCGTGCTTCCGCCCTTGCGCTTATATCTCGCGAATTTGGAGAGAAAAAAATCGAAAAAAATTCTGGGATACTCTCTATTTATCCTCCTTCGATATTTCATAGTTTTCCCAGTCTCTGCCTTGTTATTTTTCCATGAAACGTTTTAAAAAACAAAATTTTTGACAAAAAAGTTGTCGCTCGGGTCAAAAAGACCCAAATGATCCATGGAGGATTAACAAACGATCCTAATAAATCCTCTGAATAATAATCGAGCTCGTTCATTATTTTACTTCATTAAGGGACTGCCACTCGAATAATCTGACAATGAGAGTCCCTTTTATTTATCCTGACTCTGAAAAGCAATTATATTTCTATCATCAGATGAAATTTCTGTCACACTTGAAATATTGCCAAATGGCGACCTCGATTTGTTCTGTGTCTTCGTGTTTTTATTTTTTTTGTTCATTTTTTTTTCATTCCTCGTGATTGTTATTGTTTTTGTAACTGTGTGGAGCAATTATATAGAGTGTCAGAATTACAATGATTGTTGAACGTGAAACGTGTGTTGAGGACGGTATGCATCTCATTAAGTGTGTTGGTTCACCCGTGCTTCTCTGTGCATCGGGCATCATCCATTTGTTTACGGTTGGCAATACCAACGCGGCTTTACACAATAAACTTCTCTCTCCTGGGCTAAAACTCATCCCCGCGCGATGACGGAGGCTGGAGGGAAAGCGTGAGACCGCAATTTACGAGCGAATTGAAAATCTAATCTGGCGTTGCGCGCGTTGCCATTACGATCCTGCGTTTATATATGCCGTACAAGGCTTGTAATAGGCCGTCTATCTGTATCGCACGATCTCTTGCTTCCTCCCTCCTCTCTCTCTTGGCCCTGCGATACTCCACATTCGGTCTGTATAAACGTGCAAAATTAAGGCTCTGGTCGAGAGAGTGTGACACTCCCCTATGGCCATGGCCACATAAGCGTTATCGAAAAATTACACAAGCCACTCCGTAACGGCGTTAATATATTCGTGAATTCGTGTCAGACGATTCCAACGGCCTAAACGGATTAACTTGAATTACCACTCTGCTCACCCAAATTCTATAGTCAACTCGATACCGTCGCTACTAAAATCTGTCAGAATAATGAATAAAATTTTTTATTTTACTCATTTTTTATTTTATTTCATTAAATTTTTTTTATTCCGTATCGAAGTTTAATTTTTTTTCAAACCGAGATTTTGCAGCGATACAGTCGAATTGAAATAAGCCTCAAACGAAATTTTGTTTATTCTTTATTTTTTTTCGTTTTTTTTATTCTCAATTTTTCGAATTTCAGGCAAAAGTGCCACGATATAAAAAAATTTCGTGGAGGAGATTTCGACGAAATGGGCTCTATACACGCGGAATCTTTAGTGCTTAGTAATTCCGAGAACGATCTATAATGAGGCAAGCTTAGTGGAACATTGTAAGGTCCGAAGTGCTATCATTGTATTCGTACCAAAGCTCCCACCCCTGTGCTAAATATTCAGACTCTTTATACACATACGAACACACACGTTTATTAACGTCAGGGGTTTATCCTGAAATCATTGAAATTTGCGGTCAATTTTGCAGTGTAATCAGCTATGTTTGAAATAACGTCGATGGCCAATGTGCCATCGAACGTCCGGGTATAGCCTCTAAATTAATTATCCGGATGAACTCTGTGCAGCATTAATTTTCATCCACAGTTCATGTGTGGATTTCACAGACTGTAACACATCATTACATTCATATACATAATAAATTGTGCACAGACTCACAAACATAATACGGTCTATTCCGATTCATTGTTTATCAATCCAACTACACAGCAGATTTCTATTGACTCCAGAAAACATTTCGAGATAAAACATTTTATTTCACGAAAAACATTTTTTTTCATCCAAAAAAATCTATAAACAAAAATTACCATCATTCGAATTAATTATCAATTCCAAAATAATATAATTAAAAACATAGAAATTACTATTTTCAAATTAATTATTAATTAAATTATTATTTATTAAACTTCAATAATTAATTATTTACAATCATTTAAAAATTTTAAATAAATTATTAATTCAAAAATCATTAATAATAGACAATGATTCTTGATTAATTGAGATCTTCCGTACGATTTAACAAAATGGAACAAAGCTGTGTCGATGTAAAACGTTACGGGGAATTCGTAGGGTTGATGTAGCTCGTAGCAGTTGAATCTTTCCACGAGGATGTGTTAGTGTGTCTGTGTGTGTGTGTGCGAGTGTGTGTCAGGACTGGAGAACAACTGTGGGCTTTTGTTGGCTAGTTGAATCTCACTGGAGCGATGTTTCTCTATTGTTGTATTCCGCGACGCTTTCCAAGCTCATTCGTCCGTTCACTGGAATCCGAAATCGTGTCTACGGATCGATTGCCATGAGGGTAGTTGAATTCCAGAAACTACCCTAACCCTCACACTTCCCTCCTCTCAGTCCCTTGACGATCTCGTGCCGAGGGATTCGCGTACGTGTGATCTCAAACATTTTGATACCTCGAACGTAAAATTGCTCTTGACCGAAATCCCATATCGAATAGTGAAGAAAAATAAAAAAGCACATATTTTCTCAACATTCGTCGACGTTTTATATCAACGATAAATATCAATTAAAAAAAAACCCCCATGGATTCGCCTTTTCAAACTTTTCAAACTCCAACAGCTTTTCTTTTTCCTTTTAAAACCCTCGAATCAAATGGATTCCAACCCTCTAACAGCCTCCGAGCAATGCCAATATTTCAAAAAGTTCCATAAACAAAATCTTCTGCTCTCGAGCTCGCCACGACGTCCCAGAGCTCATCAAACTCATTGATCATCTCCTGATCGCAATCAAAACGTTCTTGACCATATACCAGACAATATTTTCCTCGAGATCTCTACCAGGTTCGACCAAAGCCTCAGATAATTATCTATAACCTCCATAAGTTTGCAGATCACAAGGAGATTCCACTCTATATTTATATTCATGACTCCAGATGTGGATATGTTGCTATTAAACGAAGGATGATTAGTAAGGCTGTCCATGTATGTTTAATATTCGTCGGTTGCATACACATTGTTTTGCACGTATACATATGCGAGACCGTTGAGCTGTGATTAACGAGACAGGAGTAGTGAACAGGGAGAGATTGTTGAAGCTACACACAGAGCAGGGGGAGGGGTAGCTTGCACGTTTGGGTATATACACGGCGGTGGTATTACGTCAATTCACCTCCAACATTGTCAAACTTGGCCCAACGAAGCGTCACGCCAAGCACTTGATGAACGAACCCGTTCGCGCGCTCCCCAAGTTATATTGCTTGGAGATTGGAGTGAACGAGGGAATGAGGCGAACAGAGAAAGTTGAAGCTTGATGAGACAGTTCGAGAAAGAGGGCAGGAGAGAGAGTGGACAAGATTGTTAAGGCCTTTCTCTTCATTATGCATTTCTAAAACGTCATATTTGCCCCTTCTTCTTCGTAATACGTACCAACGACAGCAACCCTGTTGCCTGATGGGCAACTAACACATTTTTGCTCCCGCGAACCTGGAGTTACGTGCTTAAAATTTGAAAACTCGACCCAACTCGACAACAATAAGTAAATCATTATTTTCATGCAATTCGAATAATTAAATATTATTTAATAATTAAAAGTGTACGAGGAACATGAAATTCCACGTCGCAGCAGTATTCGTGGAGGAAAATTCACAACCAAATAGAGAAAACCATAACCTGCCGGTTTTTATCGCCTCATTCTTGTGACTAGAATTTACGCTCGTGAATAAATCGATCGGTACAGAATGCACGTATTAAGGAGCCACTACTACGTACATTTTTCTCACGGTAATTCTTAGCAGCGAATAAAATATCTTCCCGATGTTTCCTTTCCCTAGATTCATCCCTTTTCTCGCTCTCCCTCTCTCTCTTCGTCGCTCTCCCTCCGTCGCTATTTCATCGCGGCTTTTCTGGTTCTTGCGGAAGCGACGAAAACTCCAGGAGTGCGGTGCAGCGCCTGCCAGCCGGAACTTCAATCCCAAGTAGGTCAGTCCCGATAACGCCAGACTAGCGGCGTCGCGCGTACGCCATCGTGCTGCTCCTACCGATGCTGATGCTTATATATAACTCCATGTAACATGCATCTTTATATACATCCATGAGTAACGAGCTTCGTACACCGTAGCATTTCGTTCGAGCTTCAAAAACGCTTCCATAGTCTTGCCATATCGTGAGAATCTGCTGTGTTATCAAGTTTTGATTGTAGCAGGTCGCACGAGTCACTGGCGATGCCATATTCTCAAACACAGTCGGTTCTCATTGTCCCAAGACGCAGTCTCTCCGGAAGGAGAACGAGGGAGAAGCAAAAAATGTTTGAGCCCGAGAGGCAAGGACCCAAAAGTTTTATCGCTGCGGGAGAAGAAAGTTGACGATTGAAAATAGGAAACGAGGCTGCTGGGTCGACCAATTAACCCCCGGCTCGTTCTCTCCCTATGTGACCCCCTCAAAAGACCGAGAGAGAAATAATTGGTCCAGAATCGATAGATAAGTGGACCAGAGAAGGAAGTATGGAAATTGAAATTTATGCCAAAGTCAAGGGAATCGAATAAAGTGAGTCAGGATAAGTGAGTTTTCATCAAGTATAAGAGGCCAAGAGTGCAACGACAAAGAGAAGCTTTCACGATCGAGTTTCCACGTGAACGCTATGACCCATTGGATCGTCACAGCAGTAGGAACGAGGCTGCAAACGCTTAGGTCGATATTGCCAGAATGAAAAGACTGGACGAGAGCCATCCGCTTCACACAAGAAAAAAAAACAAAAACAAAACAAAACCCCATCGTTTAACGAAAAAAAAAGGCACTTACCATTCAGCACGTGGACCATCACACTCGCAGGATTCGCGTTGCTCGGGACGCATGTGTAATTTCCGCTGTCACTTGATCTCGCCTGTGTCACGAGAAGTTTGCTCGTTGTGCCACTCTCAGTTTTCTCAGTTTCCAGGGATACACCGCCCCTGTGGTGAATGCTGTGTATTATCAAACATACTGTCTTCCAGAAGTCCCGAAGATTTTTCAAATTTTCATCTACTTTTATTTTTATTTTATTTTTTCATTTTTTCATGATTTTGTTTTTCTTATTTTTTCCTCTTCTATTCATCAATAATAACGAAATTTGTAGATTTAAAAAAATTAGGAACTTCGAGGTCATCGCCAAATTTTATTTTTTACCGAAAATTTAGACTTTTTTCTCGAAAAAATTATGTGTTCTCTTTACACGTCCAATGGCTTGGAAATGGGTATGAGGAATTAAAGCAATTTGACGAAAAACAAAGATGGCGTCCAAATCCCTTGGCTAATATGCAATTAAGAAGGAAATAAAGTTGAACACGCACGTGTTTATACGGATATTGTGTTGGTCGGATTAAAGGTTTTTGTAAACGTACCTGGGACTGTCGAAATCCACGACCGCTCCACCATGATGCCATATTACGCTGCTCGGGGGTGTGCTCTGCACGTTAACCGTGCACGTGAGGCTTATAGTGCTACCCTTCTTAACGTATACGCCTTCCGCATTGTGGATTTTGGCCTGTGCCGCTGCAACACAGATTAGAGAAACCAAGGCGCCACGCTTTACTGAGACTTCTTTGATCCAATGAGTTTGAGGCAAGTCGTGGATGAAAAGAGCCGGGAGAAATACTCTTGAGGAAGAAAGTAAACGAACGCGAATGATAAACCCTCAAATTTTATTTTCCTACGACAACTTTGAAGCTTTGGGTTCAACGCTCCACCGGACCGAACGCTTTTATAAACAAATAAAAACAATCACAACTTTCCAATCTTTTAACTCAATCCTACGATTCTGAGGGTTCAATTTCCTCAAAAACCTTTTCTTTTCCTTTCTCATTTGCCTCGATTCCCTAATCCCTTTTGCTGTTCGAATCTCGTGCTTGTTACATGTCAAAATTCTTCCCATTGCCAACGACCAGGATTAAACGTTCGTTAAAAAACCATAAAAGAAGGAGCTCCATAAAGCTTTGGACGAGCTTGACAAGACAGGAGAACGGTATGAAGATTTTCCATGCACTTTCCTTGCATCGTCCCAAACTTTCGAGACTTCAACGATTTTTTGGTCCTTCAGTTACTATTTTTTTCCCCTTTTTATTTGGACTAGAGGTCAGTGAATTTGTAAGAATTTCCTTCGATGATGCTTCGAACAATATTCCCGGAGTTAATCTCCGAGAATCCACTCCAACGATATTCAATTTACAGCTCAATTGTTATCGTCAGTAAAAAAAAAAACATCACCCCTTTTTTGGAATTAATCGTGCATGCCTGCTCTTTATCCCGTTCCCATTATTTTTCGATAAATCCTGACCTGCCACTGATGCTTTGTTCCAAGACGCACTCATTGATCAGGCGCACTTATGGGGACTTGAATCACGTGTGCAAATCGAAATGGGGATTCGAGGAGGAATCTACCATCTAATTACCATGCAGCCATTGTTCAGATGCTTTCAATGCTTTCAAGCTCCGGAGGAGATGAATTATCGGGTGTGTTAATCGATTCGACGCAGACGTAGTGCTTTTAGGGAACAAGAGTATGAAAAGCCTCATTCAAATGTTTCCTTGTTTATCCCAATGCGAAAAGCCTCGATTTATACCAATAAAATAGTCACCCTTGATTCAGCCATTTAAGAATTTCTCAATGCGAAGGTTTGTCCAAAACATTTTGGCTGAGAGGGTGAATATTTTCTTTATCGCTTTATTAATGCTTTAAAAAAAATTCGTTACTCGTTGATGAAGGTAATGAGCGATTTTCTCTTACTAGCCTACGATGTCATGATTTTTTATCGATTTTATTGTCAAGAAATCATTTTTCTCGATGCCTCGTCGTTTTTTTTTCGTTTTTCCTTATTTTTCTTTCTAACACAGATATGTCTATATAGAAAAATGTATATGTTTGTTTATGTACAAATGTTTGTATGCCCCACTACGATTTTTATTTGCAAATTCATTCTAACCTGATGTGAACGTCCGGCGAGAGGCTTTGGTCGTCGTGGCAGTGACAGGGGCGCTCTCTGCAACCGGACGAGAGAAAAAGTACATCCGAGTTAATCGAGGTTCTCGATATTCTAGGATAAATTTAAAGAATCGATCATTTTATTTTATTTCTTTGAATTTTAAATTGTCTCCAAATTTTCCCATTAAAAAAAAAAAAACGCGATGCACGTGTAGAACTATCAAACGATCAGGAATTTCAAAAAATCACAAAAGTCTGCATTTTTTAAATTAAAGCTCGCAAAGTCTGAACGGTCGAAGAATAAAATTGAACGCGATGAATACGAGTGTCGGAGGGTGTAAGAGAAAGCTTTTCAAAACTTCCTGTTATGCTTACGAGGGTGCAAATGTCTACGATTTAATTAGCAGTACTTTATTGGCTGTGAGGTCGTATTGGTGGACTGTGGGTGGATTTTCGCTCGTTTTTTTTCTTTTTGGTATCATCGTCGGTGGTTTAACTAACTACCATTGAAATGACAAAGATTCATTCTTATTCTACGATTTACTTCGTGCAGCTTCGATTTGTAACAGACAGTAGTTTCCTCAATAAAGCCAGTAAAAAAATCTCGTGTGTGTTTGATTTCCAATTTGCAATTTGGAAGAAATGAACCGTGATTTTTTCTTTTTCTTTTCCAATGCTTTTCGGAGCCGAGGAAAACGACAGAAGCGAAAAATCACGTGGCAGACGCTTAATTATAATTGAATAATTACCTTCGACTCTGAGCCAAAAAGCCAACATCATTTTTGGCTCGGTATTGACTTGACACTCGTAAACACCAGCGTCACGTGGCTGTACGAACGCGATTGTCAATCGCCATTCGTCACTGGCTTCCGGATGCTTTACCGAGAACCTCGCGTCACTCGTGTACGTGATTATCGACGACGTCAAAATGTGGAGATCGCTCTTGCGCATCCAGGACACCTGAAAACACACAAAACATTTTTTTTTCATTTTTTTTTCTGTCAATTTTTTCATCAACTCTATTTTTCCTTTTTTTATTGTCGAATAAACGGATGGAAGAATTTTTAAATTTTTTTCGTCGTCCCGAAAACCTCCCCAGAACACCGCAGCAACCCCTAGACGTCCCAGAGCTACCCCAACAATTACAGGAGTACGTGTCCGCCACCTTTGTGCTGCTTGAAAACGAAATGGTCCTTTGGTCGCTTGCACTTCTGCGAAGTACGAAATCGTGTTCTCTTGTCGCGACTACGTGCCTTTGCCCACACAGCGAGTCTGTTCGACACGTATTTTTTAAAGATACTGGAGCTTGTGGCGAGCTCGATCTCCAAGCACGTGGCAAGGGGCAATTATTGATGGATTTAAAGAAATTGCATTGAGGTTCGATTCCTCGTTCCCTCGAGCTTGAGCCATTCCTGTCACAAAAGTGATGTGAAATGTAACTTTTGAGGGACAATGGAAAAGTTTCACGCTGTGTTGTTAATTACCCCCATGATATCGCGCTCCTCCGAGTCACGTTTTCTTTCCTGGTCAGAGTAACGCTCGCTCTATCTCTCGCTTATATCTTCTCTGCTTTTAAAGGCTCCCACGTGCCGTTCAGGGGCAGATAAGGCAACAAAAAAGCGAGAGAAGGGGTAGAAGGGGTAGAGAATAACGGATGTAAGAGAAAAGTGGAAAAAGCGAAAAATACGCAAAATCTCTTCGGCACAGAGATTCCTGATAAATAAGGTCTTTACCGAAGTAAATCCAAGCAAACCGAGATTTGTCTTGGGGGATGAAAAAAAAAAAAATAATAATGCTGACATTGCGATTCACTGAACAGGGATGAAAGTTGCATGCTCACCAGCGTTTTTGCAACCCTCCAAATAAATTCGTCAGAGCTTTTCATTCCCTTTTTTTTCTCACTAAAAATTTAAATTCGCGAATGCACCAGACGAATTTATTTGAAAAAAAATATAAACTAATTTCGTGGCTGCGAGAAATATTCTCGTGGTCAAAAATTTGCCAACAAAATAAGTCTAATCGAATTAGTTTTTCATTATTTTTTTTTTTACTTCATTTTTGAGTCTCTTCTCGCCCTCCATTTTACTGATACGTAAGAAAAGCCAACAGAATTGGAATTCACCAGGTGGTAAGCAGAGTGAACGGGGGAGGAGGAAGAAGAAGAAGCTTTTCGTGAAAAAAGTGATTTGCCATGGTCGGACAGAGTGTGGAATTTCTCGTCGGAGCTTTTGCAGACGTTTGCCAGGAGAAAGATTCGTATACGTATCCAGAATTCTCGTCGTAAAAGATTTTGCCATTTTCTGCTTAGGTCAACCCGAAAGAACATTCTCAAATGTTCAGCACTGTGGCTGTTCTATCTTTTTCCCCATTTGCTGCTTATCCCTGCACTCTCTAACTGTATGTGCCTTAAATACGTGCGCACACATAGAGACGAATGTTATATATTTGCTCGGTGAATCTCCATTTCCCTTTAATTCGTCGGAAAACCGCGCAGCTTGCTTGGTCCTTTTTTCTCTATGGCTACCATCGCAAAAGAGAGAGAGAAAGAGTGAAGGAAAGAGGGCTGCTGATCGATGGGGAAAGAGATAGCAGGTCAAAAACATATAAAGCCACTGGGTGGAAAGTGAGTTTGGGCCAAGCGAGACGAGCGAGAGAAAGACGCAGCGCAGGCGAGAGAGTGGCAAGGGCCAGGGGAGGCTGAGGCTCAGGCTCAAGAGCGAGTAAAGTGAGATGAACGGACACAGAAAGAAATTGAGCAAAGGATACACTGCAATTTATCCGGAGAAAATACACAACCGAGCTTTTCGCACACAGCGTCCACAGGTATGTTGCTCAGTGCACCAAGGCTCGTGGGAGGTTCAAGGGAATCTTTGTGAAAACCAAGATAAGAGTAAAAGGAGATAAAAAAGAAAAATGTGTATGAAATAAATAAACAGCGACGACCGCACGGCAAATTATTCTCTTTTTTTTTCATCGCTTTATCCTCGAGCTGAAAATATTCAACAAGCTCTACTTTTTCTTCGCTGCTGCTTCCTCATACCTAATGAATTGTTCATCGAGCAAAAAAGCGTTGATCGCGATTCTCTGGCTGGGTACCTAAAGCCCGTTGGTCTTTTTGTGCCCTTCGTGCACAATTATACTCGTTCGATCCTCCGCAGCTCGAATCCTCGTGTACCCAGAACCCAAGCACGAATAATGCGACCCTTCAAAAATCTACAACCCTCTGTTACGCTCTGGTGATTAAGACAAAAAATGAATACCAAGCCCATCAATTTTTGCCAGCTCCTCTGCAAGGGAGAACCTTATCATCCCCTTTTTCATTGTGTGCGAGCAAAAAACTTTCAAAGCAAAAGACCCTCCGCGTGATAATGGATCCAGCACGAGATTATTGCGAAAATCTTTTCCTCCATGAGCCTCAAAAGTTCGACGTAAATATTAAGCAAATTCAACACCCACAGGGTAAAAATAAAATCAATTAAAATAATTGCAAAAGGAAAATCATTCGAGATACAAGAAAAAAATGTCTGTGCCCTTCATAATTAAGGTCTACCATTTTCGCACTGCGCGTCGGACGATCCCCCGAGTTTCCCTATGCATATTTTTAAACTGAGAAGCTCAAAGAGCAAAGGCGAGAAGCAGCAGAGAAGGGTGCGAGAGCAGACAGCTAAATGTTCACCAGAATCAGAAGGTAAAACGAAGAGGGGGTTGGAAGGCGTTACTACGAAAAGTAGGGTCGCTGGGACGGGGCTAATTAGTATTGGACCACTGTTCGTCTCTCGCACGCTCTGGTGAACCGAGGCGACCAAACCACCCTTTCTGGAGCCACAGGAAAGGGAGAGAGAGAGAGAGAGAGAGAGAGAGAGAGTGCTCAGGAGCGATAAACAGAAGCAGGAGAAAGAGAGTGGGATGAGGGGTTGGTGTGCAGTGGCGTTGCTTCCGAAGGTGTTGCTAGGGGTGTCTTGGGGGTAGTTTCCGTTAATGAGCCTCCCACTAACGACACGCTCTTTTTTTCCCATGGTAATAAATTCTCGAGCGTTTCTCCATCGGTATGAAAATTTTTCTTCATGCAGTCCGAAAAAATTATTCCACGCAATTTTTTAAATTTCTCAACAAAAAAAATCGATTTTCTCGTCGATAAAATTTTCAAAAAAATTTCTTTCTCCCAAAATATCTGTCGCACACATACGAGGATGTATGCATATTGATATTAACACGTTGCAGTACAAATGGTGCATGGAACGTGCCGTAAATCAAGTAGCCGTCGAGACCGACCGATAAATAAGTTTGTGCGCCGAAGTATTTTGCAATTTTTCTCGCGAGTTCCATCCGCACGGGATGAAACTCACGACGGAGATTTTTTCTCTCTCTCCCTCAGGCTTTTTCTTTCTCTTTCGCGTTCGTTGGGGACCGAGCTATTGTTTCCTCTTTGATATTCCCGGTGGCGAGTCGTCGGCGGTCTGCTCGCCAGCACCACTCGGTCCTTTGCCCCTTTATATATGCAACTATATATAATAACTAGCCACGTATATATGTATAGTATATACATAGACAAAAAGGTACATGCCCTCGACAAGATTCTTCTATCTATATACTCGGAATTTGTACGCTTTTGCCAACCTCCCCCTCTCTTCTCTCTGCCAGCGACACCCCTTCGTCCTTCGCGCGAGAAAACGACGAGAGCAACAGAGAGAAAAGAGTCTCCATAAATCTGGGCGATTGCGTGCACTCGGCACGCGGCCAATAAGTGGGAACGTGCAGCCTGCAAGATACATTTATATATTTATATACATATATAAATGTATATAAAAGTAAAACCGACGATTTCTACTGCTGCTGCTGTTACTACTCCTACCGTTTTCCTCTCCTTTCTTTTATATCTATATATAGGAATATACAGTTGAGCACAGAGTGTGTTACGCGACGCCCAAACTCTCGTGTGTATTCGGAGCGCTATACGACGTGGATAACAGAGCTCTGCTCTTTCACGGGCTGCGGTAGAACACGAGCAAAAGCTCCGGAAAAACTGCCAGCCGAACTATCCCCTCACTTTCGAGACTTTTTAAAGTGGTGTCTGTCCTTCCGAACAATGCATCTTGTCAAAAAAATATCTATACATACATACCGATGGGTATTTAGTTGAAATTATAAAACAAAGAGCTTTTACTCCGGAGAGGAAAATTGAGACTTTGATGCGAGAAATTTTGACGCGCGAAATTTTTTATTGTAAAACATGTCGTCGAGGTTTATTGAGAAAAAATGGAGAACTTTGCCGGATAAAAATGTTAGTCGTTCTTCCAGCCGTTAGCTTGGTCGGTCCAACGAGCTCGGGTTTTCCTGTCAATTGAGTCTTTTGCTTCGTCAACCCTGCAACGGGGACTTGGGGTCAAAAACTACCCCAGGCGACTTCGAATTTGGCGCCCTTCCTCTTTGTTCTCCCGTTTCTTATCCCTTGATCACGTTTTTTCTTATTTTTTGCGGTGAAAACCAAAAAAAATGAGTCCAAGTTGAACCCTTTTCGTTAGATTTTACCGGAGATATGAATTTCTTCAAAATTGGGGTCATTTATGACCCCAGGGGTTACAGCAATAGCTCAAAAAAAAAGAATACCATTGTAGGGTTAAGCTACAGTGTGAGTTTTTGTTTATTTGGAGTTTCCCCAATGCGAGGTCAGGTTTTGTGTTTTTAAAGTTTAACAGCTTTGTGGGAAAGTACTGATGAATTTTTTTTTTTTCTTTTTTCATGCTGCAAGGATAGAGTGTGGAAATGGCAAGTAATTTGTGGGCTAAAAAAATGTCTGTAAAGATGAAACGAGCATGTCAACCGCACGGTTGTTGCAGTAGCGCGAATGAAGAGGATTCACCAGGCTGACAAGAGCAACTGCAAATTTTCTTTTTTTTTTTTACAGTCTGTCGGTTTTCAAGTGTCAAACAAGGAACTTGGCTCCTATGGCGCCTGTCTCGGTCTCTCTTTTCACGTCTTCTTCCTCGCCCTACTAGCGCCCCACAATATTATGAACAAAAGTTGCCGCAAGCTAAAACGAGACGCTTCACGAGAAAACCCACGGATTTATTTATTTTTTTCCTCCTGCCCGAATCTTCTTTTCATTACCCTTTCTCGAAGAGTATTCTCGTTTCATACGTCCTTAACACTTGAGAAGCTCCAAGGAAAAAGTTAAATTTCCACCAAGAAAGTACCAGCGTCAGGTGAACTTCTTTTTCCTTTCTTTCCCACAAGCTTTTCCCACTTATTTCTCGTAGCCCCATTTTATTTCCTTCTCCGGCAAACCACCTGCACAAAACCTTTTTTTCTATTTCCTCATTTCCTTCTTCTCGTTCCGAGTCAATGCCGAGGATGCAGCTTGCACGGATCCTCCCCTCGCACATGCCAACTGCAATATTTCTCCTTGAGTTTCATTGCAACAATTTGATTTCCTCCTACGTGCAAATATTCAAAACGCCCTACATTTAAATTTCATGCAAATAATCGTAAATATTTGTCCATATCATTTCCACAACTTTTCCTACAAAAAAAAAAACTTAATTTCTGAAAAAACGAAGTGATAATTGATATGCAATGAACATCATGAACTTTCGATTTTTTCCTGCATAACGAAAGTTTAAACTTTGCTCGAATGTTGAATAAAATATGGGAAATATTGATGGTCAATGAAAAAAACGATTTCACGATGCAAATGTGACAGCTGTCCCGTATTTATAAAAAATTCAGAGACTTTCGGAGATTTTGCAAATTCAGGATAGTTTCGTTGCACAAAAATGGAGAAGCTGGCGTGACATAAGGCAGAAAGACGTTTGAGTACCACGCGAAAACCTCAGCCTCTTCTCTTTCGTTTTTTTTTAACTTTTATTTTTTATTTTTATTCTACTCGTTCCCTCCGCTCGTCTTTCTCTTCACTGCCTAAGAAATATTGGGTTTTTTGCTTCCACTGGGAGTTGCGGATTTTATCGGAAAGACGCATCTCGTCCGAGGAACGTAGTTGAGTCCTCAGCGATATAACTCGGATGGAAGAAACCGAGAGGAAGGGAGCGAGCAGCAGAGAGTGAGAGCGAAAGATGCGGGCACATCGGTGGATGCAATATAAATTTATAATGCTCAGCCAATATGGGATAAATTCACCCGTTGCTGATCTTCTTCTGACGTTCGCCCGACAACCCTGCACAGATCCTCGGGAAAACTGCCTAGCAAGGTACCACCCAATAGCAGATGCACTCATCCAGAGAGAGAGAGAGCGAGAGAGAGAAGAAAAACAAAAAAGCACGACTGCAGTATGAAAAGATAGATTGTGGGCTACGGGAGGAAGAAAAAGCATCGGCAATATTTTCTACCCTCCGGCTTTACGTCATACCAAACCATCCGGTTTCTCTCGCTACATCGAAGACTTCATTTCCGCTTTTTCTCCAGCCTTTTTTTTCCTGAAAAAATCTCTACGAACACGTGTTTCTCTTCATCTCTGCAAAAATGTGTTTCTCCGAACGTCGGCTTTACTCTTTGCTCCAACATTTCAAATTTCGACGAATTTCTCGTCCTGCATGGATAGCAGGAAGTATACATTTGCTCCGAATGAATTAAACATTCAAACAGCCTCATAATATCACCCGGGAAGGACCTGACGAACTTCAGAATTGATGCAATAAATTAATGTGTATTCGAGACACTTGAAACCCAACGGGAAATCTTTCTCGTTGCCTAACTCTGCTCGGAATTCCAATCTCTATCATGGACTCTCTTCCGGGAATTCTCAAACGCCCCAAGGATTCACCGAAACTTTATCGTCCCCGGAACACAAAGGAAACTTCGACCACCATCGCGTATTAGAAAGACCAACTTCTTCGCCCGGACATCTCCAACAAAATTGAACTAGACTCTGCATAATTTTCACGTCGTTCTATTTTTTTCTATCCTCCTGGACTGAGCCTGTGCAGATTCATGGTTTGAATTGAATTTCCTGGTCACTCAGATCGTTCGAGGATTTTGGTGTGTCGAATATTTCTTTCCACCTGTTTAAATAACAGTTAGGGAGCAATTTTCGCCCGCATAAAAGTGACGTCGTTTGAATTATTTCAATTCGAAACGATAGAAACGAGAAAAATTATCATTATTTTTTTCACCGAAGGAACTTGACGTCGGGACATTTCCGGAAAGTCCGATTGGAAGAAAAACTGAGCACGTGTTTGAATGGAACGATTAAAAAAGGAAAAAGCAAGAGCGCCTTTGATGCCAAGCTCAGGAATACATAATAAATCACAAATGTTTCTACGCTTCCAATTTTTTTCAGGGTAGCGTTAACTTTGAGCAAGACTGAGTTACATTCGCCCATTTCCTTGCTTCGTATACCAAAAGCTTCCCGTTTTTTCAGTCCGTCTGACAAGACCCTGACTTTTTCTACTTTTTTTTCTTCCTCTCGCTCTCTCTCTGTCCGCGTATCATCTTCTCTTTCAATTACGCAGTCAAGAAGTGCCAGCAGCATCAATTGATTTAAGAGCCCTGTCTACACAAGAGTGTTAAAGGAGTTCGGGTTCGAAGCTTCAAGGAATAAAGGCAAGAATCTCCCTCCCCCTCGCTTTCTCATCCTTAAAAGGATGATTGCAGATTTTCGGCGAGATTGCAGAAGGAGTGAGAAACGATTGAAAAGAGTTTGAATTGAGGAAGCCGAGGAATAGCTTGAAAAAAAAATCAGTTTCGATCAGGATTTCCATCTCCTAGAAAAGCGAGAAGGAAGCTTCTCGTGAAAGAGGAGAAAACAATGACGATTGTAACGTTCCTGGATAATAAAGAAACTGCATAGGATATTTGAAACGTTTCCCAACAATGGAGAACAAACTTGCAAGTCGTTCGACTCGAAAAGTTGAACAGTCTCGAAGCTTTTCTGATGAAATGAAATTTTCATTTAGCATTATAATGTCCACTGCAACCGAAAAAACCCAAGTTCAATGCATTTCGGTCGGTTCATTGCAAATTTGTCTCTGAATGTTTATTTTGCAAGGACGAAGCTTGGTAAAAAATTCTTTGAAAGTCATTCCGCGTGGAAAAGCTCACACGGAGAAACATCGAAAGGTCCAGACGAGTAAGGAGGCTCGAGGCTGATGCACGTAGTGGTTGTTGTACCAGGGTTAGTAACGGTCTAGCACAGGGCAAACAAAGTATCCCCTTATCCAAGAGGGACTCCCTCAACTGAGGCATTTCGTATATCTCTTTCTCTGTCCCTGTGATAAAACCAAGTCTCGCTGGACCAAGGAGAAGTGCATGAAGGAGAGAGAGAAAAAGGGGGAAATATTGAGCTAGGTTAGTGTGTACTGTAGTTGATGGGAGCAAGAGTCTCGCTGGTCGAGACGAGGTCGAGTGTTGTACGATATGATACTCTTTCGGTAAGAGTGCCTAGGAAAGTACGAAACTCATATATGTTTACCAGCTTCAACGGCGTATTTCCTGCTCCACTATTTTCGTACTCTTCCAATCTGTCGCGATCGATTGAGAGGTCATATACTTTGTGGATTACATGGGAAAAGGTATAAATGTCGATTTGGTACGAGGATAAGCGAGCCTTGGCGTGCGATAAACTTTTTCGAAGCTTGTCTGGCCAGACGACGACCCTTACTACTTAAACATATTCATTTTCCACGTTTTTGTAGGACGCTCCAATTTTTTCGTTAATTAAGCACCGGGGATTTGAGTAACAGCTCGGAACTGACTGGCAACTTTTAATTTCGACCTTTCCACTTCAACTCTTTACCATATTTATTCACTTTTTTACAGTTTTTATTTGTTTTTTTCATGCACTTTCGAATTACTCGTAATATTTTTATTTATTTCATAAAAATATGGCTGCTCCTGGGAAAAGTCAACTAAAGAGGCACGAGGACTTCAAGTTTGTCTTCGAGAATGAGGTGAGAGTGATTTACAAGAGGATAACGGGAAATGTGAGCGAGGGTTGAAAAATAAAAACGAACTTATCACGCTCTCTCGTTTCTCCGTTTAGACTGCTCGAACTCTCGCACTCGTCGTTTCACGAGACACTCACATTCTCCGAAAATTAAATTTTCATACCTCTCCTCGCTCTCTCGACTTCCGGCACGATGACTTTCGCGTCTCCATTGTCTCGACTTTTGCTTTGACTCTCGCGAATTCACTGTCGTTTATACAAAACTGCCGGGAGAGCATTTTCTCTTCCAGGCAACCAATAAATCTGAAATTTCTCATTTAACACTCTCCACGTGAAAAATGGCTGGGGTTGATCAATTTCATTCACGAAAAGGTCGTTGACAACAACATTTTTTGTGTTCAGGCATTTAGAAGAAATGGAGAATCGAACAAGCGAAATAATTGTTTCATAAATTGCGAAAAAAATGAACGAGCTTTGAAAATGTAAAAAAAAGAAAACGGAAATCGTTGCATTTCGAGTCGCACTGCCACAGAGCCAGAACCATAAATCAACGCTTTGTCGCGGTCAGGCCGAGAGTTTCCAACAAAAGAATAAAAAGGGCCAGTGGAAAATATATTTGGAGCCTCAACCACCTCAATTTTTTTCCTACAAAATAATGATTTTTTCGTTGTTTCAAAGCGAAACATCTGTGCACACATTTAGTCGGGATGTTTGTTCGTTCGTATCTAACGCTACTTATGGGCTCGATCGTCGATGAACGAGCCCAAACAGCAGAAACCTCTCTCGCCTACAGCCTCCGTGAAGCCAGCAATTTAGCAGAAATTATTTCCAAGCTGTGAAGCGGTGGAGAGAGAATGCAGCGGGGTGCATGGGGAGTCGGCAGGAGAGGACGTTTATATTGCGAATACTATCGCAAATTAGTTCCAGTCGTAGTCAAGCCGGAGGGCGTATATCTTCTGGGGGATGACATTAATGTAAATGTAATTCCCAATATATCTGTACACATTCCTGTAGATATTTGCATCCCCTACATACACGATAATACGACAGGCACCATGTATATTTAATACATACATGCCTCCATACAGATTCATTCGATCTCGATGGAATTAACGATGCAATTAATTTTCCAAGGTTGCAAACAAAAGTGGAAAATTTGGCACTGTTCAATTGCGTTTTCCGCGAGAGACTTTTATTGAAATCCATACAAAAGCTTCTGTTTTTTTTCTTTTTTTTTCAATGATAAATTTGAGCCTCATCGTACCTTCGGCAATTTGGCCCACTGCATTTTCTTCTCATTTCATCAGTTTTGCCATTTTTGTTTGCCTCCCCATTTAGATCCTTTTGAAGAAGCTCACGTTCGCCTTTCGGGGGTTCTTCATATTTAGTTTGTCTCGCTAAAGCTTCACCCCTCATTCGCGCAGCTTCCCCCGGTATTTTTTGGCCCTTTGCTGTCTCGCCCTTCGCTCTCTCCCTTTTTCATTTGTTATTCACACCTCGGTTATTCTTAAAAGAATGCCAGATAGAGTCTCGATTTTCGTCGTCGCGCGGTCCCGCAATAATTATTACCGTGGGCAATCTTTGGCCTGCATTCAAAGTTATTCCCGACTGTCGTACGCTTCAGCACCAGACCAAATGGGAAACGACGACAAAACTCTGTACTTGAATATCTATGGATACATTTCACCCAATACAGATATAAATATCTCTCCACTGGAGGCTTGCAAAAGTCACCCCCGAGTTTGACGTTTCAGCGCAACTAGGAAGAAAGGGTGGTTTGGGCGTCGAGGTGGAAACGCAAGAGCACAGCAGGCGGGTCGACGAGGGGAGTGGAAAGACCTCGGGGAAATATAATGAGAGGCAAAAAGCTTTTGGCGGATCAGTCTTTTTTTTTTCTTCTTTTTTTTCGCCAACTTGCACAATATTTGGTTCGTCATTACCGTCGTCATTCCATCATTCCTTTCCCCCTTCTTTTCTCTCGCTCTGCTCCGCATCCCACTCGCATCTCAGGATGCTACAATATTTTTTTCCTGCTTCTCCTTTGATAAACTATTCTCGCGCTATTTTTTTACTTTTTTCTCCAGCCACAAACCACCTGCTCCTTTTATCAAGTCATTTAACAATAACTGCGGAACTTGATTCATCCCATTGTACTCACAAACCTCATTCCTATCGTTTTCCTTCAATTTTAATAGATTCGATGGAAATTAAAACTCGCAAATTTATGGATTCTATTCAGGGATTAAATAAACGTTCCTCTGTGGACTCTAACTTTTTTATTTCCTCAACTTAATGAGGAGAATATGGATAATTACTTTGGAAGAGGATTTCCCCGATTTATTGATTCAGAGAAAAAATAATAATGATGATTTGCGCTCCAGTCGACTTGGGAAATTAAAAACGCTGCGCAAAAACGTCGAGGAGAGAAATTTTTACGTTAAGTTGTCAAAAATAAATAGGAAAACGTGAATTTTTGAATATTCTTATTTATTCGACGGAGCAGATTTTAAATTTTGAAAAATTAATTGCGAAAGGGACACAGCGTGGAACATCAGGCCGGATAGGCGAAAGGGATTATACATAATTCGGCGCGGTGAGCCTCGGTCAAATGAGATGACGTAAAATACCTGCGGTCTCCTTTGACCCCTCGAAACCTTTGGCATATCTCGGAAGCGAAATTTCATCCGCAGGACCGGGAAGTATATTGAGGCAAACTTGGAGAAAACCACAGAATTCCGTCATGTAAAATGCAGCGATGAAAAATCGTGGATTTCCGAACCGAGTCAATCGTGACGTCCGTGACCCTTAAATTTATCATACACCTCCACAAAAGTTTGTGTCTTTACAGCTGTACAGCCATTTTCGCAGAGGCAAACATAGGATCGAAAATATCATCCAGCAAAAATAATTTGCTCGTCCAGCAAAAATAATTTGCTCGTCCAGCAAAAATAATTTGCTCGTCCAGCAAAAATAATTTGCTCGTCCAGCAAATATGATTTGCTCGTCCAACAAATGCGTTTGCTGCTGTAACATTTTATTGCTGTTCGAGGAACATTTGTGTGCATGATACGGGAGCAACAGTTCTTTACTCCTGCGGTAGATCACATTTGACATAAAACTTTTGTTGCAGCAGCGAAAAAAATTTGTTGTCACTATATTAAGAAAGAAAATTAGTAGCAGTAGCGTGGCGTACGTTGTCGCAACGCAAAATTTTCTCTCCGTGCAAAAGAGCGGGCGTCCGTCAGTTTTTCAGAAGAAATATGAAACTGCGAGGCAAAATTTAGTAATCCATCTTTTTTTTTCTTTTTTTATATGAATTTTTTTTTTTCAGAGCACACAGTCATTCCCTTTTTGTCTATTTTGCTTTTTGAATTTTTCTCTGTCTTCGCGCAGTGTTCACCGGTGATATTGGCCTTTCTGTAACGCCTTAACCATCCACTGAGTTAGCAGTAATATATTTTTCTCCAACGTCGTACAACATTTTACAGTCGCTTCTGCAGCTCGAGCTTGCGAGGTTTACATATTTATATATATAAGCCGAGCTCTATACGGCGTGTGATAAATAATTCCTCGCGACATATTTCACATTTGCCTCGTTCTGCGTCATGGTTACGCCCGGGAACTTGTCCTCAGAGTTGCCCAACACAGGTCCAGCCCATTTCAACGTACAAAAATATCCATACGCGTGAATAATGTGTGGGAGAAAATTTGCAACGATACAGAAATATTTTTCGCAGCATCCGAATCGTTCCGTTTGGAGGATCGCGTGTGCGAGTGGAAAATACGTAAAAATTCTGCATACGCGAATGATGCCGAGTCATGATGACTGGAGGCTTGATTGATTGGTGTAAAAAGTCTCGGTGCCCCGAGCTCAGCTGAATGGAGGAAACAACGAGACTCCGGCATAACTGATTGAAAAAAGAAGAAAGAATATGCGGAGTTTAAAAAGCGGAGGAAAAATCTGTTGACACAAGCTCCGACACTGCGAGCAGCCTCCACGTTTATGCGAGCGATTCGCCAGCCGATAGAGAGAGGAAAAGACACGAAGGAAAAGAAAAGCACGAAAATAAAGGAGGGAGGGGAAAATAAATGATGGGACAGACAGACAAACGCCAAGTCGATCCAGTCTTTTTTCCTCTGATGATGCAGACGTCATATTCCGTCAAGAATCATTATTATACGAGAGCGATTACCACCGAGAGCAAACGTGTATCCGCCTCGTGGAAATCACTTCAACGACCGGCAGCGGAGCAACCACGTCTGGCCCCCACATTGTCATCAGTGTTTCTATTTCTCTGTGCCTCTGCGATTGCAAATGTACGTTGGGGCCAAATGGCACCGAAGCCGAAGCGAAATGTCGAGAAAATTCGCAGGATCTGCCATTTTTTGTCAATTTCATTCCAAAAAATTCGATTTTATTTTCATTCACATTTTTACAGCGACGATTCATCGATTTTTCTCCTTTCTCGCTCCATCCAGCAGGTCCATTGTCCCATTTTGCCTCACATTATCCTGCGCGTATTTATCGACGTACCTACATAGAATATCGCACAGCATAGAAGTGCAGGGAGTCTGAGGCTTTGACGAAGTGGAACATCTGAACGATCATCGTCGCCTTAATGACTCTCGCCAACGCCACACACAAACAATTGACGAGTGGATGAAAAAAGACTGCGACGAGGAGAGGAGAAATGAAAATGATGAGGAAATCGCCGAGTGTGTGGATCGCTTAAGCGGATATGCAAGACAAGAAAAAAAAAACGAAGCAGGGGCAAAATGTATAGAGGACGAGGAAGAGAAAAACAATCGCGGCGTTCACTGAGGAAAAATTAAGAGATGAAATTTTAAGAGCTCCGCAAGTTTTAACGATCTTACCGAACGTTTAAATAATCAAAAGTCACCTTCTTATTTTATTTTGTCATCCAGAATTCCTTACGATTTAAAATCCTTTAGATATTTTATTGTTTCCGAAAAGATTTTCAGCGAGGAATAACGAGCTTAAAATTTCGGTACGACCCAAAGCATCGTTTTTTATTCCTCAAGAAAAATGCACATAAATGGAAAATATACAACGCACAGAGTTGGCTAACCGTTACCGGTTTATACGATAAATACTTCCGTCCAAAGTTTCACCCTGTTTCTTCTCGACTATACCAACCGCCGCCTACATATATAGACAAACATCCTTTATTCTTCCTTGCTTCTGTCTTTCCCTCTCTTTGCTGTACACTTTATATAACGACTTTCCTACATCCTGTTCTCTTTTTATCCAGCCAGAATTATTGTCGCTTGCGAGTCTCAGTGGCACTCCATCCTTGCGCATTTCCCCTTAAAACTTCTCCCTCTCTCGTCCTGCAAGCTCGAGAGCACCGTAGAGCTTCCTCAATGCCCGGCAACCAAGACTGTTCGGATTCTCGAAGCTCTGCCGAGACTGAGCCATCTACCTGACCCGCAACTTGCTAAGATTAACGTGAGGTCGACCTCTCATTTGGCAGCCAATTACAATGCCAAGACCGATAGACCCGGATCAGAATAGATCGAGAAAGGCCCAGGAGGAAGCAGAACAAAGCCTGATCGAGTACTCTGAGGTGACAAGGGTGAGGAATCAGTTCTCACTGAGAAATAATTGATAGAAACGATTTCAATTTCCTTCGAAAATCAAGGGACCAAGAGTCAAGCAATTCTTTCGGGGGGGAAAAAAATAAAAAATTCAAATCGAGGCCAATAAATGAATGAAATTTTGCATTTTACAAAATTCGTAATTTATTTATGAAAACTTCCAAAAATCAAAACACGTCCTTTGCCTTGACTGCCCAAGAAGTCTTCCTGTATCCTGAAAATTATTTTTGTCCTCCCAGCATTAATGTTTCCATTAGCATTTAAAATGTACGGTTAAAATGAATTTTTTAAAAGTTCCAAGTGGATCCATGCCTCGCTGACGAAAATCTGAGGCCAATGTGATTTTTTAATCCATTTTTTTCGGTCTCAAAGGAACGTTAATTGTAAAGCTGTGGTCCGAGGACCAAAGGAACTGGTCGATCCGGAAATATGGAGCTTACGTGGATTAAGCTGCTTTGGTCATAATCAAAGTAGATTTTCTAGGCATTCATCGGTTTATCGTGTGACAATGGTTCGTGGAATGACTTGGTGCACTCACGAGGATGTAACTATGGTGGGCAAAGCTCCTGGAACTTGATATGTAGATGGATTAAATGACAGTAGTTCGTGGGTAGGTAGTGAATGTAATATGGGGTATGATTGGCTGAATTATTGAAATAACGCTATCGTATATGGGGGAGCTCGTATATGGAATAGGAAAACGAGAGACTGGGTTTGGGAAATCTACTCCGTTTAATCCTTCATAAGCCTCATATCAGGAAAATTATTGAGGACACTGACATCGACTAGTCTCTCTCTCTCTCTCTCTCTTTTGCTTCTCGAGTTCATTTATCGTTCTGCTTTTGGTTAATACCCCCCCAGTCGGAATTCTCGTTATACCATCAACCATCATTTTGTGTGATTCATTACATCTCGTTCCCACCCTCTCACCTCGTCTCTCGATCGTATATATCGCGTTTGAAACTCAAGGGGCAGGTCCACCATCGTTCCCAGATTCCTGGCTTCCTCACTCTTTCTCTCTCTCTCTCTCTCCTGCTCCCTCCTTCAATTTCTCCTGCGACCGTTTTACTGCTGGTTGGTTAATCAATTCATATTAAACTCGCAGAATACCCTCTGAGCTGCTCCCTTTAAATTTATAATCTGTGGGGACTTTATATGCCACGAGCATTTTTCCAGAAACATGTATTTTTATTGATTTCTTTTTTTTTTGCTCGTAAATATTTACTGCAATCTTCAATAATAAATATTTTTCTAAATTCATTCAGAATGTGGGGATTGGATTCAAAAGATCGTCGATGTTTTAACGTTTCAGATCAGGACCAATTTTCATTCGAATCAAAGCTCGATCCGATGCTGGCGATGAAACAAACAAAAAATTATTCCATTTCGTTGGACGTTGGATTTATGAATTCAAGGATAAAAAATATCAACGTTCGTGTCGAGTTAAAAATTCATTCTACACGAGAATGTAACATCGTTTATACGTTACGCTCTTTCGCCTCCCAAGAAACAATCAAACGTACCGAGTAAAAACAATAAGAAATGGAAAATCGAGCAAAAAGTGCGAACGCTGTGCTGCGCAGGCTGAGTGATTAATCGTCATGCTCCATGGGGAGTTTCTTGTTTTTTTTTTCCGTCAATTCCATTCGGTGTAGCATCGTTTCACCCGACCTCTTTACTTCGTGCAATCGTTTTTCTTTCCCACTTGCTTTTATCACACTCCCCTGGTGATGCGAGACTCTTGGAGACTTGAAAATATTTTTCAATTTATTTTGATCGTTAAAGCAAAATTTTGATCCAGTGCCAAATGCGCAAGAATTTTTAAGCATAAAAAATTTATGTTCACATCGTTTTGATGGATTTTTATTGATAATTTTCGAATAATTTCTGAATTTTGTTATTTCTCGTCCGATTGAAAACTCATGGGGATGAAAAGTTTAGTGTAAATGGAAACGAATTACATCGCTCTGAATATTACAAAGGAAATGGGAAAAGGACCAGCGAGCTACGAGAGGAAAACGGACTGATCCATGAAATAAATGAAATTGAAAGAGAAAATTGGCCAATATCCAAATAACTACCGTTCCGTTCGGATCTCCTCTCATGGGGAAATTTTCACGAGCGACTAATTACGAAAGCAGCAACCTTTTCGATCCTGCACAGACGAGTAGCCTTTCCCTATTTACCCACATAGTTTGCTCAACTCGAATACATAGGATCGTTTTGTGCACGATAAATTTTCAATGATTTACTTCACCGACCTGCTGCTGCTGCTGCTCAGGGTTGGGCGTGCTAGCTCCACATCACATATACATCTATGTATTTCCCAGGCAAAAAAACTTTGTTTGTTCGCTCGTCTCACTGTGTCTATTTGTATGTTTGACTAATGCCTACAACCCCAAGCCTATTGAGACCATTTCAATGAATTTTTCACACACCATAGGCTCATTACCCTCAATGGAATTGCCTCCACAAGCCATTTCGATCTGTTGTTGATTTCACACTGACGTCAATTTCAATAAACCATAATACAGGACGTTAAATTTCGTAATAATTCGATAATTTATTCAGTTCGTTGCTTCGAAGTACGCGACCATAAAAAATCATGTTGCATATGATGTAACATCGAGAATAAATATGTAATAACGTGAAACTCAAAAATTCACAAGATCCATAATAAATAAATGAAAATTACCAAAAAATCACGTAAAGAAATATTTCGCAGTCAATAATCCATCATTTTGGATAAACCAGGAGGCAGGACGTCCAACTTTTGTCCAACAATTCGATAATTCATTTAATTTATTGACCCAAACTGTGGACAAAAAAAATTGAACAAAAGTGCAAAATAAAATGGAGACTCAGATTTCTGTTTTGTAAGGAAGGCATTTATAATGTACGAATTGGGTGAAAGCTTTGAAACTCGAGAGCGATTCTCAAGTGGTACAATTAGATTATCTCACGGGGGCCAACAAGACAAGAAGCGTATAAGCGTCGTCGTCGTCGTCTGAGTAGGTCTTTTCATCTCCCGTTGTATATAAATGCTAAGCAGCCTTTGAGAATAGTGGATCCAAGATAAATATTCGTTGTATAGTTAATCGTGTAATTATCAAGAGTGTGAAACCCTCGGAAAGAGAATTGGTGAGGTGTGTGCTGGATAAAAGGAGACAAGTGGAAAAACGACAAAGTAACAATAAATTTAACTCGTGAACGATCCTGAGGGTTTGAATAAAAATGATAAAAAAAATAAAAAAAATCAGAATGTTAGAGCAGATTGGAAGATGTAAGAAAAAGCAGGCCAGAATTCGTGTTGTTACTTCGACGCGTCTCTGTGGAACGAGCTCACGAAGGAGAAAGTAATTGAGAGTCAGTGCGCAGTGCGACAGAAAGTAGTACGAGTCAGGGTCCAGGGCAGCAATCTTTTACTAGCTAGAGATATATCGGTGTGCTTTGTGGATCCATAAACCGGTCTGCTCGAATATCTATTTACGAATACGTACGTTTATGTGGGACGTGGTGATGCTCAATAATGGCAAAGTACTTCGATGCAGAAGGAGCAAGAAGTACGAGAATATACGAGGAAGCTCTTTGGCATTAACAACTTGGAACGTTCCAACAACCGAGCAGCTCTGTGGTCCTTGGATCTTTGACATAATATTCTCCCCCGGTATTTTGTTGCATTCACATTTTCCTTTTGAGCCTCGATGATTCCATTAAAACTCAAGTCAGCATACGCGGGCTTTCTAGAAAATTGTCAAGAGCTACGTGTCCTTTGGAAAGTTAAACAAAACGACCGACTGCTCATGTTTGTACACACCTCTTCGTTATCCATATACATTCCTGTGTCGTTCCTCAGCTCCATGGGAATATACGCCATACCGTATTAAACCATCCCATCAAAACCCCCCCCCCCCCCCCCCCCCCCCCCCCCCCCCCCACCCCCCCCCCCCCCCCCCCCCCCCCCTAACACAAGTTTGCCCCTGCTACTAACTATGTGTAACGAAGTCTCCAGCCTCCTCCGCAGGCTATTGTTCTCCATTTCGTCCAACTACTCCGGTTTACATTTCCTTGCCACATATTTCGATATTCGATGCAAATATTTCACCAACGCCACAGAAATCAACCCATGGACAACGAACCAAAAATTTTCATTCTTTTTCTATTTTCATTGGCACCTGACGATTTTTCATTACGTCTTGTTTTTTATTACTTTTTATCATCAATTATTATTATTATTTATGATACCAAATGGAATAAATAACAAAAAACAATTGACTATAATTAATTAGTTATTATTATAATATTATTCCATTAATCCTTCAATCCATTGTTCCATAATAACAATAAATTAATTATTCATAATTAAATTTCAATAATTGTTAATTATTTATTTAATTGTCATATTAATTAATCACTAAATTGTAATCAAAGTATAATAATGATTATTATCTCTTTTTGCTTTTGCAGTGATAAGCGGAATCAGTTATCGTCTCGAAAAAATTTTTTTTTGCGTGTCCTCAGAGGTTTCGCGTCATGATTGAATCTGAAAATACAATTTCCTATGGAGCAATAACTGCTTATCATAATATATGGGGATATTATGGGAATTGAAACAGAGGCCTTTGCTGTTGGTGGTGGAACGATGTTACAGCGTGATCCTGCGGGGTCGGCATTGCGTTTGAGAAGAGTATTGAACAGGTTGAATGGATATGCTTGCAGCAATTTGCCCCTATGTCACCATCATTTGATAACGCCGATTCTGTGTACCACAAACTTCAATGACGGGAATTAGGCGTTCAGTTTGTACCAAAGTGAATAGCTCCGCAGCTGCGAATGCGGCACTGCTAACAACTTCATCTTCATTTTGAATGGATGGTCAAAGCTCCGTGACGCTTTGACAAAAACCACACGCCAGGGAATCTCAATCGTCGGCTTGGTTTGGATAATTATTATCAACAGATTATGCAATTATGGTGAATGAAGAAAAATGGATTAATTTCAAACTCGCTATGATTTGATGAGCTCGGGGAATTCCTCGAAGAAGACTCTTCAAAAAAATTTCCGGCTGCATGATCGATAATGGAAAAAAACATTCGTCAGAATTCTTCTTTGAATTTTCGATACGTAATGAATTTTTCAGCGAATGTGTACAGAGAACATTTTGCCGATAAAATATTTAACAGAAACGTTTTTAGCGGAAAAGCGCTTGAACGGCTCGAGGCTTTCCCGGAAAAAGAACGTATGCATGTACAGAAATAATATACGTATATAAATATACGTATAAATATACATTTGAATATAACGTCAAGTAGCGTAGCAGCTAGTATATGCATTGGTGCGAAAAGTGCTTCTTTCTCTGTGCCATTGCAGATGAGAGCGGCTGCTGTTGCTACTGTATAGGCCATCGTAGTGCTCACGAGTCCTATCTATAGGGAGGACGAGCCGCTCGGAGCAAAGGAGCTCGTTCCAGGTTGTCTGAAAAGTAGGAAAGAACGTGTGTGTGTGTGTGTGTGGGAGGGAGATCAAGAGAGAGGGAGAGAGGCCGATCTCGACTAGAGACAAAATAGGGGATGAGTATAGGGGATGCTATAGGGCAATAAACGTTCGAGACACTCTCTAGCATCTAAATAAAATTCCTATGGACCCCGTCTCTCCGTCCCCTAGATCGTCGTGTTATCCTGCACTATGGGGATGCACCCATAGGCGCCCCCCCATATATAGAACACACTTTTCCCATAATGAATAGTGGAAATTTGTTTCATTTTTTTTTCGATCGCTTTTCCATCGCGTCGTCTGGAAGATCGAGAAGTTTCATCAGTTGCATTTAGAGCCTGAGAAAAAAAGGATGATTTAAAAAAGGAATGATTGGCAAAAAGGAAAACGTCGTGGGAAACGGTGAGATTAAGCAAAAAATGCTCTCTAAACGGCGGTTCAAGTTGGCGTCGCGGTAAGTGTAACGAGCTTTCGGCAAAAGTTTTTTCTCTTTCCTGAACGCCTGCCAAGTGGCTGGCTCAGAGTGGCCTCGAAGGGGTAGCAAAAAAATAAACAGTCCGGCACGATGACGCCGAGATGGAGGATAAATGGACGGTCGGTTGAGCGGGCGAGAAAGCGCCAGGGAAAAAGATGGCGAAAAAAAGCACGAAGGGAAGAAAATCTGCCCTCGAGTTTGGCCGCTTCTAACGCGGAGACAATTTCTCCAAGCCTTGGCGGTTCGTTGGAGAGCTTCGAGTCTCCAGTTTGCACCTTTTTCCTTCTTCCCTTTGCTCTCCTCTCGCTGTTTTCTTATTCGTTCGTTCTTCCCCTCTTTTCTCCCACACTGTGTCAGGACAGCTTCTCATTCAGCTCATTCCGTGCTTGATATTAAGTTTCATTGCCACCCTTCAAACGAGAAAGATTCAAAGAACCAGCGAGACAGGACGTTTCTCGCTTAATTTTCGTGGCCATTTTCCGTTTTTTTTTTTCTTATTCATTTTTTCGTTTTCCTTTGCGCTGCTCCCCACTCGCTATTTTCCCTCGACGATCGAGGCAAAGAACGACAAGCAACGAGCATTGAAAATGTTTCGTCGTTCGTGACCTTGTCATTTCCCTAATATTGATGTAATCACAGACGAAGCTTTTCCACTGGCAACGCAACTCAAAAGCTCCGCTTTTCTCTTTCAAGCTCTCCGCCTCTTCCTCGTCCTCCTCGCCCATTAAGAACCTCTTTCAAACTTACGTGACTGCGGTGCACTCATCCTCTTAAAGAACCGCAGTGAAGAATCACTCGAGAAGGCATAAAATCAAGGCCACACTATGAACCTCAGACAAATGGGTGCGTAAATATTGCGCGAGGCCAAGAGCGAGCTTTTCATCCCTCGTCCACATAGAAACTTTGTTTCCTAAGCCTCCAGATTTTTTTCTGCGTCTGAACGAACACGGTGAATCAGCGAAACGTGCTGAAGAGGCGGTGACTTGGTAAATTAATATTTTCCCGGAGGAAACTATAAATTTTCGACGTGCCGTGTACGAATTCGTCCAGGACGAAAATTTCATTCCCTATTTCCATGTAACTCGAATCAACTACTAAACAATGGCTCGTCATATTTCGTGAAAAACAAATCTCCCAAAAACGAGATCACGGAACTTTGCTTTGTAAAGCCATCGAAAAAAGCTCCGGAAAAAAGCACCAATAAATAAGCCGGGGTCACTGGACGAGGTTAAAAGGAAATTAGAGAAGGGCTCGAAAAAACAATGAAAATAGTAACACAACTGAAATTGCATCTATGCACAAAAGTGCGCGAGTTTTTCGTGCATCGAGCAAGTGAAATAAAAACAAAATAATAAAAAGCGAAAAGCGAGAGAGGAAAAAGGGTCGCCAGGCAAATTTTTCCTTGTTTTTCTTTTGGAGAACAAAAATTCCAGCCAACAATACGTCGCTCCAGAGTGAGTGTGGATCGTAAATGGATTCAGGTACAAAAATAAGAATAAACAATACTTCTGTGTTGGAAAACTGCTAGCCGAGAGAAAAAGTCTTGACTACACATGATTCCATACTGGATCTCATGTGCCATTGTGCCCTTTTTTATTTCTCTCCCTCCCTAAAGGACCCGGAAGTATCGATATAAATATATCTCCCAACATTAATATAAATCTCAGCGCATATTCGTTTCTCCCAGGTTACATGCTCAGCCAGACATTTACCAAGCGTATAAGCCCCTTTCCTAAGCCATTTCGTTTGGCATTGATTTAATGCTCAGCAGCGATAGGCAGGTGTTTGTTTCGTCCTGGCAAATTGCACGTCTCCTCCCTATTCAGAAATGTGTGACAATTTTACCAACTCCGGACCCGATCTCTTGGTAAATAAATATATTTACACACACGTATCCATGCTCATGAAAATCGGTAGAAAATGGAAGGAGGCTACGAGGTAATGGAAGTGATTTTACTGACGAAGCTCGCGTCCTCCTCCAAACGAAGAACTACGCGAAACGATGAATGTTAATTACAATTTACAGAAGCGAAACTATGCTCCGGCATACACACGAGCATAGAAACAGTCTGTCGTGCATGCTTTGCATTCCATCTGATGCTATGTGTGTATTGCTCTTCTCTTCGTCCCACTCAGGATTCACAATAGATGATGAAGATAAAGCCAGAGGAAGAGAGAGATCGAAAGTGCGAGAGAAAATCAAGAGCTCCAGCGATTCCAAAACTGATGCACCGCGAACAAAGTCCTCGGCAAATAAATCATTTCTCCTCCTCATCCATATATTATCAATGGAATCATTAAAAATTATTGCATTTCACGGAGTTATCATTATTTACGATTCTCGCAAAATTGGCTGAACCGAAACGCCACGAACGTCCTGCAGCCATCAACATTTATTAAAAACAATCAATGAAGAAAGATTTCGACTTTTATTAATTCCAGCTCTTTTATTGAATGCAAATGCAACGTACGATGTTTTTTCCATCGTGACACGATCAATCACACGATGCGTTTTATTTTCTCATTTGCATCTGCATTCAGTTTTAAAGTGTGCGGTTAGATTTTGTTCTCTGGATGTTCTGTGAACGATCATTCGCCATGGAAATGACAAGGTTGTTGAATTGGCGAATTTGGATGGTTGGAACACGCTCGGATCGGTTATGGTCGTTATGAAAATGATACGTTTCCTCGTTTGGGTTTTTGGTAAGTGTGCCATGACCCGTTTTCGTTGGTAGCATTTGTCTGGTTCGGTTGACGGGAAACAAGGGCAGGAGAGAGAGAGGACAAAACGTGGCCATTAAACCGAAGCTACGACGAGCCTCGCCATGCCACTCTCGAGTGTTATCGCACACTCATGTGTGTAGGAATGTTTAAGGTGTGTGGGTGAACATTAAACTATAGGTTGATGTGTGCAGAGATGCCTCTCTGCTCTCGTCACGTCGATCTTTTGCTCGGCTTTGCTTCGCTGTGCTTCGCGAGTCAGTGTCGACTCAGCTCTCTCCATCTTTCTCTTTCTGGGACACAGCAGCGGAGCTCGTCCAACTGTACCGAACCGCCGATGCCATCGCTGCTGCATACATGAGAAATAACAGCCAAGCAATACACGAGGCATTACTCTCTCCTCTCCTCGTCGTCACTACCTCGCATGTCTCGTCATTCCAATAATGGCATATAGACGAAACCTGACATTCGATCACTTTGCTGATGAGTGTCTGACAGTTCGCTCGCGAGATCGACGTCAGCTCGGTGTATGGAACAAAAAAAAATCGAATTAAAAACCGCTCCACTTCGGTATTCATTTTTTTCAGATTCCCAGAAATTCTAGGCACAAATTTTTATCCATATCATTGCGCGTCCCTTAAAAAACGAGCTCGCAAATTTTTTTGTCGATTTTTTCGTTGAAATTATCAGCTAATCACTGACAATCAGCATCCAAATTATTTTCTATAATTTCTTAGCGTAATTCTTGAATTTTCAATCATTTTTGGATTCTCGAGCCATCTCCAAGCTCTGTACTAATTTTGTACATACATTTTGGAAGCTCTGGGAGGAAATTCATAGGATGAGGGCAGAACGACGCCCGGAATGAAGAGGGTCAGGGTACGAGATTGAGAAGAGAGAAGCAAGAAGTGCTCGAGCAGGAAACTAACTAGAATTGTGTGTCTCTCATGTCGTACCAACCTGCTGCCTTATTGTTCTGTCCTATGTTTATATATTATTTATTGTACACATTGTGGAAGGGAGAGAAAGAAGCTAGAGGTTCGCGTGGTGTAGCTCATGTTAGCTCAGGCCAAGACAACTTGACACGTTTCGCCAGTAGTCACGGCTCGAGAGACAATGCTTCGTTTTCTATCTCTATCTTGTATCTAGTCTTCTCCCATATAATCCAAACGCCAAGATAGTCGACTCAAGGAAATGTCACAATTTCTATTTCCCACCCCGCGACCTTTCCTCATCCCTGTTGACTCAATCCCTCGAGTTCCAGCCGCCTCAACTGCCTCGTCCAATCTTTCCACTCCACTCTTTCCTCCATATTCGAGTCTCTATTTTTTCCCTCTTCCTCGAATCTCTGCTGTTGGGATCTTCGCTAAAGTTTCATCGATCATCCTGCTCGTGCTCGAGACAACTTTTCATCATTGTCAACGACATTGACAATGCCACAGCAAACTGATGTCTAATCGAGACTCGAATCTTTTGCAGTTTTTGTGAAGAAAATGAATTTTCTTCGAAAACTTTTCTCGCGAGTAGAAATTTCAGTAGAAATTTGTTTTTACACTTTTTATCGGACTATTTAGCGAGTGCGAGTTCATTTCCATATAAATGATTCCCAATGAAAAAGCCGAACTTTGTGAATTATTATGTCTCGAATTTGTCCTATTCCTTCGTCGGAACATTTGTCGCGTATTGGAGCTTTTGTTTCGTCGCCCAGCAAGTTGCTCCGTTCGCTGAGAAGGATTGTAGCTCGCGGAGCTCGGGCGAGAGTAAATGAAGAAAAGCGAGCTAGATTTAAGGCGAAGGGGAGGAGGTGAAGGATAGGGTGAGAAAGGCGAATTTCGGGTGTTGCTGAGGAGTCGAAACAAGGTCATGGGTATAAACGTGCTTTGCGAAATAACTCAAGGGGATGAGACTCCCCAGGGAAAAGGAGGGATCCTGTGGATCGCGGAAGGGTGCGGGGAGCTTTGCTTATTTCTGTGTTTACGTCGAACCTCATTCTTCCAGAGACATGTACGCTGTACAAGAGCTCGAGCAGAGGAATTAGATTAAATCGCTCGATCCCGAGGGATTTGCATTAGGAATCGAGTAGTGCTGAAAAGTCAGTGGATAGAGGCGAGCGAGAGCAGGAGGAGCCCAAAGAAAAAGAAACAACAGAGCTGTATATTGCAGCGAGGATTCTACGCTTTTCCACTTTGTTTGTCCGCGTAGGATGTAATTACAGTAGATGCCGAAGAATCAAGAGAAAAGTAAGAGAAAAGGCGAAGGGACGACGCGAGAAATCGGAGCGCCCGAGACTTTTGTCACACGCCGAACTGGCTGCGGGCTGCTCCGAGCCATCGAAACGAGGCGAGAAATAAAGAAAGCCGTAAGCCGATCGGTCAATCAATTTCAATTCTCTTGCCTCTGACATTGAGAAGTAGAGAAAGATTGCTCTATACGATGGAACGAAAAAAAACAACGCTCCGTTTCAAAGACGTGACCTTTTGTCCACGCGAACAGATAATTCTTTATCTATCGCAGCAAAGCCTCTGGACTCGGTGGCGCGACGACTCGGAGGATTTTCCATCCGCTCCGAAAGGCCTTGTACGAAGAAAAGAAACGATCAACCGATCTCTGCGCGACAAAATTACTTTGTCTATGGACAATAAAACGAACCGGAGAAAACCAACAGATAAATCTACTTGGCGACGCTAAAAAGTTGTCATTATTTTTTACTTACACTCCACACACCAACGATACCATTGCTTTCTCCTATAATTTCCATTCTCCTGACACACATTCCGGACACTCGGGATATTAAAGTTCAGCCATTTTTTAAATTATTCTCCACCACCAATTCTGTATCATCTTTTTATTTTCTTTTACGAAACTTCTTAACTCCAGCAAATCCTGTGGATTAAGAAATCCCTGGACTCCTATCTTGCCTGCTCTGCAAAAGCAAACAGCTAATGAGGAAACAATGCTCTTTCCGTTGTTTATTCCCCGACCGTAGATTCGTATCGTTTTTCCTTTATTTGAATTTTTTTTTTTTTTCAACTCGATATTCCGCAACGATATGCATGTCTTGAAAATATTCCAATGGAATTTTCCAGTCATTTGGTTATGTATTTTTCTTGGAAACAATGAAAAATTGACGTTTATCGACAAAATTAGATTTTTTTTTTTTACTTGACTAGCAAAAATTTAATTTTGATTATAAATTGAATTTCACCTGTTCCCAGGCGACAAGCAATTATTATTTTTGACAGAACAATCCAGTGGTGTCGGATAACCGAACAGGAATAACAAGAACTTGACGTCTCTTTTGCCTTTCCCACATCTCTCGGAATAGTCTTATTCCTCCTGTCGATCTCTCGCTCGGAATAAGTTCCTGGAACAGCAGCAGACGACGGAGCTTTCCTACAGTAGCTCGCAATCTAATTTTCTGCATTCCAGCTCTGATCTGAGCGACTCTTAGATCTGTGATTCGTCGATATTCTTTCATCAAGTTCTCCCGAAAGCACACACTCGTTTTATCCTTAGGATTCGAAAATTTTGCACAGCCAATCTCAAGGTAATGCAAAATAAACAAAAAATCTTTATTTTTTTTTTTTAAAGATCGTTTGCAGTCGACCGGACGGTCTGGCAAGTGAAAAAACCTCGAGTATTGCTCGTTTTTTTTAGAATGAAACTTTCCAACCATAAAAATACAATTTTTTAAAAATTTATTTTTTGTTTATTTTATATTTTTCATGGATCGTTACGTATTCACCGTTTCTGCAAGTTTTGGTCCAAAGAGAAAGGCTCGAGCCGACTTACGAGTGGAGAACTTCGAGGCCCGAGAAGGGCGCAGGATGAAGGGAATCACAGCAGGCTCTCGATATAAATCGTCATGGGGCTCTAATTCTCGCCGCAGTTTATATGTTATTGCATTTATCACGAGAACGTGACCAGACTGAAAAGCTCTATAGCAAAAGTCTGTGGCGTTACCGCCACGTTCGAGGCTGGTTGTGCTGCTGGCAAATCGTGATGGTGGTGGCTTTTCCTGTTCTGGCATAACGTTGTAAAACAACCCCCTGCTGTTCCCTGCTGTACGAACATGAGCAACCACACACATGTTAAATGTGAGAGGTGTTCGCAACGTGAGAACGTACATCAACCTGTCGAGCTGGCAAAGGAAAGGAGCAGAGTCTCATCCACGGGCTCTGGAGAGAAGGAGAACGAGAAATGAAGAATCAAGGAAGCTGGAAAAATGATTTTTGTATATTATAAGAAAGCAGAGGAGTGCCAAGCCGTATGCAACTTTGGATCTCGATTCCTTCCGCATTTTTTCATAAAAAATAACTTTAACGAATAATTTCGCGAGTTGGACAGAGAAACAAAGAATTTTTCCGTCCCTCCATCTTTGAGTACGTCGTAACTTTTCCAAAGATCACGATTTTCCATAGAAATTACTCATTATTGCAATTCGACCGAGTAAATGAAAAAACACGAACAGAAACAAGTGAAAAAAATAATAAAAAAAGGGTCTTTTCGTCTGGACTACGAATCCCTGCGCAGCATTCGCGCTCCTCAAACTTTCTCCTGAGTTCAAGGGTCTGATTGCCTTTTCAAGTTAGGCGATACGAAAGCGGATAATTACTTTGCCGGCTCGCGTATATACTCGAGTGAATATAAAACAACCGTGTCCTTTTTCTCCCTCCCTCCCCCTTGCTGCTTTTCGTCCTTTGGAATCCTGGAAATCGTCCTTCCCGAATCAACGGTGTACTTATACACGATCAGCGAAAGTCTTATCATTTTTTTTTCCTATCTCCTTCTTCCTCAACAATTTTAACTGTTGTCCTAACAAAACACTTGAAACCTTTCAAATTTCCGTGGAACGAGGCAGTCTCTTTGGAAAATGGAAGGAAATGGGGATGGCGACTGGCTCCTTCGGCTTTGAAAACTCATTAACATGTTTTTACTGAGCCTGTGAATCCATTTTCCTCTGGTCGCGATTAATTCGCATTGTAAACATTGGAATAAAACGATGAATCGAATAAAAACAACAGAATAATGGGAGATTCCACTTGCTCGACGCAGTTGCTCCTTCCTCCAAGGATTCTCCTCCGAACAATTGTAATCTATTATTCAATCTCTATCCGTTCTACACGCTTCCGAGTTTCAACAAGTAACTCGTTATCTCCAGAGCTCATTGTTTTGATTTTAATACCACTTGAAGATCCCGAAGGATCCTTGGCGTGGTGGTCTTTTGTAACAAACTTTTCTCGGACCGAGATAATTCCAAGATGGTTTGATATTTATTTCCCCTCCAGAAAGCCTCCCGGAACTCTGAAGGGTCATTCATTGGTCGAAGCTTGTGCTCGATTGTTCGTGGCGTACGAACTCGATAACAGAAATAATAAAACCTGGAACGTTCCGAGATATTTTTATTTTTTCGAATTTTTTCATTTTGTATTTTTTATTTGAATTTTTTTAAACTCTTATCATTTTGATTTGTTTTATTTTTCGATTAAAATTTTTTTCTCAAACAAATATGTTGCCAAAAAACAATTGAAAAGTTGTTTACAAATCAAAATCCTGATCGACGAAAAGCGTCGACTGAAAAATCCGAAATGACAATTTACAGTACCACCGGAAACAAATATCGGCTCGCGCCATTACATTACAATGGACCGCTTCGTGTTGATACAAGACTTTACAAAAAAAAAAAAATATAGACTACGTTAATATTCTATGTGAATATTGTTTTTATACGTGGCACACGAATCAATATCATGCGCGAGTTCACACCGAGTATCACTGTTGATTCAATATTGATTTATGCAGCGAATACCGATTGTGATTCATTTATTCAGTGCTCCAAAAACATCGCTGCCGTTTTCATCTTTATTGCAGTCACAATATTTTTTAATTTTTACATTCTTTTTCGTACGAAAAATCATTCGTACGAAAAAATGTCTTTCGAGAATATTTTTTTTTGCAATAAATCCAAGGATCCATTGTTCTTTCGCCACAGTTTTTTATTTTTGAATAATTTGACAATAAATCGAATTTAAAAAAGGAGTTGAAAAACCTTTTTCGAAAATAACTTTTTATTCAATTTCAACGCGATCTTTTTACAGCCGAAAATCCTCACCGCGTGTTCAACAAAATCAACAAATCCAAATCCAGCGGGATTACCACGTCGGATTTCAAAATGCTAATAATTTTTGTATTTTTTTTTTTTTTTTATTCGTTGGCGACGTCATGAAAAAGTTGATGGCTCGTATATGCATCAGAAGGTATTTTAATCATTCCTAATATTTGTGGGAGAGATTCGTCGAGGGTAATGAGCTTTTACTTGAATTAATCTATGCATTTCGCTCAGCGAAGGGCGAAGTTTGTTTCTTCATTTTTCTTTACAACAAGAAGTAAAGCCTCCGTTTCAATATTCTACTTGAAAAATCTCGTGCATATTTTGAGAGATTTTTGTCAAAATGCCATTGCGTGCAAGCAGCGAAAAAATAAGAATAGAAAAAAATTGTATTTATTATTACAAATGATGAAAAAGTACGAAAAAAATGCAGTCCGCATTATCTCCTGTGCGTGTGGGAATTTTTGAGCTTCGCATAACTTATAGCCAACCATAACGAAGAACAAACACTTTCGAGGAAAAAACAAGCAAGAAACTCATGAAAAACCAGTCGGTGATTAACTTTTTGTTGACCTTTCCTTCTCGAAGGTCTTGACGTCTACGACGTTTGATTTATGATTCTTTGGACACGTACAAATACGCGAGATTGGCGTAGATTGTTAGTCAGTTGAACGTTTACGCAACAACGATAAACATTTGCCATGTTTCGTACAATTTTAGCAGTTTTGACAGTCGCGGTTCTCGTGACGAACATTCGTAAGGAATTGCCAAAAATTACCCACACACATTTTTTTTTTTTAAATCCAATTAATTTTTAATTAATTTTCAATGAATTTCCATCGAATCAGGCGCAGCAGGCGCAAAGGGCGAAAACGAGTGTGGCCCCAACCAGGTTTGGGACGAGTGTGGCAGTTCCTGTCCACCAAGGTGTCCGACAACCAACACGATTTCCAGAAGACATCTCGCCTGTGCCACGGTCTATAAAATTTTTTTTTTCAATTTCACTCTGATTCAACTCAATATTTTCCTCTTATCTCACGCCAGTCGGTATTGTTCATTTTTCCACAGGTTTGCGTGACGGGATGTCGATGCATGGCGGGATTTATGAAAAAAAGTGATGGCAGCTGCGTTAAGCGTTCGGCTTGTGGGCCAATAAAGACTAAGCAACCAATGTACCCGCGTGCATAAAGATGACGAAGATCGATCAACTCAAAATTTGGACCAATTCTTATTGTTAATAAATAAAAAATAAAAATAAATAATCATAAAACATAAAAAATGACTATTTTTTCATTAAAATTAAAAAGTTCGCAGATAACGATATAAACAGCGATCTGACTAATATCAAAATTGCTCGGACACGTATGCGACACGTCAAGCTGTGGCTGATTCATTGAAAATTCGGGAGGCTCGTGCGGTGGGGCAACTGATAAGAACCGGCTGCGGAAAAAACGCAAGACAACGATGTGTTTTGCACGAAGCAAATAAATTTTGCTTGTTTGGGTTTAATCGGATCGATACATTCCGGTTGATTGAATGACTAATCGTTGAGGGATATTACATCGGAGCCGGTATTGATCGAAACAATTTAGTTAAGTCAACGTATACACGCTTTCCTTCGTGCACTCACGGTGATAAGAAAACATAACTTTACTCTTCCGCCTTCCTCCATAATTCTTCAATGTCTGATACAATCGATATGCGCGATTGGTATTGGCACGTGCTGAGTAATGCAGACCTTGAGACAAATAATCAAACGCTTGTTTCCAAACGAAACAACTAACTGGGGGAACGCGAAAATTTCTCAACGATGCGTCAAAAAATTCTCGTATAAATATTCGGCACGCGAAATGAAATATTCATTCGTTTTCACACTCCAATCGACTCCAATCGCGATGGCTCGTGCTCTTCTTTTCGTACTTTTCGTCACAGCACTCATCGTCACGTATTCCCGTAAGAATAATCACGAGATTTTTCACCGATTAAAATTGAATCACCAATAATCATTTTTTCCATAATTAAAAATACCCCGAGAAAAATCCTCCCGATTATCAAATTTTTTTTCTCAAATCCAGCAGAAATGAGTGTAGAGGCTCGAGGATGCTGCGGAAAAAATTCATACTGGAAGGACTGCGGGTCGGCTTGTCCATTGAGTTGTGAACATCCGGAAGCAAGAGCCTGCACGAAGGTTGGTATTTTCACCTCTTGAGCTCACAGAGGCTTGTCAAAGGAACGAAATGACTTATTCTTGTTTTTCATTACAGCAATGCGTCGCAGGCTGTACTTGTGTATCTGGAACTTTGCTGGGCCGAGATGGTCAATGTTACAAACCTTCTCAATGTTGGTAAAAATAATTTCGTGGATCCTAGGACGAGGAGACGACCTCCTAGACATCCCTCAACGACATGTACATTGTATTATAATTATTGTAAGTTAGAATAGACTAAAAGATTAATTTTACTGAATAAAAAAATAAAAAATCAAACTGGAAAAAGAACGACGATTTTTTTTAGTTTTTTTTTTTCATTTCACGAACATCAACGTTTTTCTTTCTGGATGAAAACAGAAATTCACCGAATAATCAGTCAAGTTCGTTGGGTTGCATACTCATGAAATTTAATCAGATAATGATGATGATAATTGCTTTTTGAGCGTTTAAATAGTCTCTGTTTGAACGCGTTCTTTGAAAACTAGTTACGTGTTGTTTTTATCGTAGGGGTTTTGTAATGACGACCAGTTTGACTTTAAACGTAACAGAAAATGGCCCAATCTCGAGTGTATGGACACCCGGCACAACTTGCCTCGTCAGCTCGAACTTTTCTTTCTAATACTTGGCATCAAAACGGTACAAGGTCTACAAATCTTGCTCTGTATGGCTATCTCGAACGGACTTGGCTTATGTTGATTCGTCACAGCAAATTTGATGCAAATCTATTGCACATTAATCTACATACTTTAGCATCGAATTGCAACTCGGCCCAGGGGTTTATTAGAACGTGCTGTATTTTTAGGAGACATTCAGTTGTGGATCTACTGTTCCTAACAAAATTTGGGAGTTTAGCTTTGATTAAAAACGTTGAATAATTATCGTTTAATCAATTTTTTCGGGTGTAACTAATATTTCGCGTGTATTTTCCATCACGATCCCTGCAGCAAAATTGGGATCGTTTTTTCCAACGTGCACTGATTTTTCTGATCCGATTTCCTGTGCTTGGTGCCCGCCGTCTTTTGTGCACGTACGAAATTTTCGTTCATTTTCTTCCTTGAACCAAAAACGTCCCAGTCGGCTGATGAGATAAGTTTTTGAAATGACGAATAAAATTTTTTTCGGGTTCAGACACAAGCACGACCGTTTGCTCCGATCCGAACTCGACTTGGAAGGAGTGCGGCAAGCTATGCGTTCAGTCGTGCGGATTTCGACAGCCACGCTGTCCCAGAATCGTAAGTAATTAATTTATCGACGAATTTTCATGAAAAAAAAAAATTGCTGGGGTCAAATAGACCCAGTGTGTACTCAAAAGGTCAATCCTACTTGATTTCCAAAAGTTTGATAAAAATTCGAACGTATTATTCCATGAAACGTAACGATTTACAGCAACGTTCGAAATTCACTGCCGGATGTCGTTGTAATCCGGGATACGTCAAGTTGGATGGGGTTTCTCCAGAAGTAAGATGTATACGCCTGAGGGATTGTCCGAAGAGAAGAAAGTAATCGCTGGGACCGTGCCCTAGATCGAAGGCAAATAATCGAGTAAAATTCCACGAAAACGAACAAACAAAAAATAATCGCTCCGAACGCTCAATCCCATTGTATTTGCGACAGCGAAATAAATAAATGAGAATAAAAAAATGCAGAGTCCAAACATAAAATTGCATTCCGACTGCAAATTCCTCTCGTCATTCTCGGGTTCTTGTTCCTTTACACCCTTTTAATTTTTCACTCCTTGAACACGTTCTCATTCGATCCACTCATTTTGTTTTCTTTCGCCTGTTGCTGCGGCGTGACTAAGTACAAATTTTTCGTTTAAACATTTTGTTTTTTTCATTTCAACGGAGAACGTGGAAAATTCTCTCGAGTTGCACCCACTCAACACTTGTTTGTTGGTTTTTCTCTTATATTTTGAGACTCAAAGGGAGAAAAAGCGCACGAGGGCGTGTCGGTTATCGTAAACAATGAATTACTTCCGCTACAATATTGCTTTTTCGCCCGGAATATACGTGCAAAAAAAACGTAATAGAAAATTGAAAAACATAACTCAACAACCATCGTTCTCATCGATTTTTTTAATCCTGAAAAATTCCTTTCAGACCTCCTCAAAAAAATGCACTCTACTGACATTTATTTGCAGTTATCCTGAGGCTCATGAGGCTCGCATCCAATCATATTGCCTCGCAAGGTGAAGAAATATTTTTACCAGGGCGTAGGAAAACGAAGAATAAGAACAGCGAGGCTTTTCTGCTGAAGGAAATTTATCGCTCCCAAATATACAGTAAATCAGGAAAGCCCGACTAAGGCAATTCGTCGAGTTCCAGTCGAAAATAGTACGATTTGTCAAGTCTCATTCCTCCGAGGATTTTCAGGAATCCTGCGCACGGCTAACTGTGTCACACCCTCTTCTCTCGCTCTTTCTCCTCCTTATTTTTACCCCGATCGAGGCAACGGAACGTTGCTCTCGCCACACCTCCGTAACGATAACATTTCGAATGAAATTTCGTCCTGATTCATAATTCCAAAAAAATAAACTCGAATTATTAATCTTTTGATACAAAATTCCACAGGAATCGTTAATCAGCCTTCCGGTTTGTCAGGGAACTCGAAAAATCGACGTTGAATCTCAAAATTCATTGCACGTTTTTCGATAATCCCCAAGAAACATCGACGCCGTTAATTAAATGGCCACTTCATTGAATTCCTGTAAATTAAGAGAAAAGCCTACAAAAGTATAGGAAACGGAAGTTTCGTGGGGCTGGATAAAAAATAGCTTGGCTCGATGAAACCTATAATTAGTGACAATGGGGTTCCCCTTTTTTCAGCCACTCCCAGCAAAATTGAGACTTTTGTGAAATAGAGGATCGTGCTCTCTCCACCAGCGAAAAAAAATGAGCATTTTCCTCGTTTTTTTAAATCGTTATTTATTTTGTCTTGGAGCTACAAAGCAAAAGAAATTAAGGGATGAAAAAGAAGAACAAGACCCAGACGATGAGTTTTAAGGGTGCGAAGTGAGACTTTGAACAAGTGTTCAAGACTTTTGAGCTCCCATTTCGTTCAGGACGTTTTTTCCCCATAATTATCGTTGTTCCTTGATTCTCTTCGTTTCCATCTCGAGAGCGATGAATATTTGATTGGCTAGACAATGGCAAAATAATTCCATAGGATTTCCGATCCGGCGATGATCTTAAGAAAATTTCTTGCAAGAATTAAGCACGTCCGATGCTTTTTCTAACTTGTGAATCGAGGCTCATCAAGCCCAGCAGAGTTTCCAACATTTTTTTTAATGATTCCCCGTATATGTAATACGTCAATTTACATATTGCAGTTCGGAGCGAACGTTTTACGATTAAAAACGGCGGTACAAACTTTGTGCTGGAAATTGGGCTTCTCCGGAGCTTTTTTACTCGTTCGATCCAATTCCCGGAGAAAGGAAAGGAAAATGAAAATTGTAGATGGAGAAATTAAATCGTAAAGTTATCAAGGATACTTGATCATTTCCCCGAATATTTAACGTCAGTGTTCGAGGCTGACAGCAGAATTAATTAACGTCGCAGCAACCAAGTTTTACTCTCGCGAATGATCAAGCTATTCATTACACATTGAATAAATGGAGGTGTAAAAAAAAAGTGGGACGAATTAAAAAATGACGTAACGAGGAGGGCAAGAAAGTTTCCAATTGAAAATTCTGGCATTGTGAATAAAAAAATAACGAGTCGTGCGTGAAATTTTATTTTTCTTCGTAATAATGATTTTTTTCAAATGGCACGTTGTTCAAACTTCAAGAAAGTTTAAAATCCGATCTAACAGACGCGTTTTTTTTTCTCGAGGCTTGAGAAGTTGAGAGAAAATTAATCTTGTTGCAAGGGAAAGAAAAAGCTGAGAGTTTCCTCCAAATCCGTTATCGCCTTCTCCACGAAAAATCCTGTCGAGCTTTTAAGCGTGCACTGCACGTAAAATTTTCGTTCCTTAACATTCACAGCTTTCTCTTCCTCCAAAAATCCCATCCCCCTCACCATCTTTTCAATTTAACTTTCTCACTGGGAGAATGTGTTGCAGGAGCGTGGCTCTTTTTCACCAATTCACTCAAAACGACCAATCGAAAGAAAGTCTTGCACAAATCCACGAGATATTCCAACGAACAATGAAAAATGTACGGACTTTTTCCAAGTCTTTCCATCCTCTATATTCTTTCGTCGAGGCACAATTGCCATTGGAAAGTATCAATTTTTCGAGCTGCAGCTACTAGAATGTGAAAAAAAAAAATTCCCCATAAAAAGATAAAAAAATTCGGATTCTTTACGATCTCTCATTTTTATTTTCAGAACAAAATTCGGGAAAAATGCATTTTTCGCGAATAATGAATGTTGAAATAACAAATTTCGAGAGGATCAAGGGATCGCTGGGAATGGAATAAAGATGGTAATGTAAATGGTAATCATGGGCTAATCCGATGACGAATGATGCTGCGGTGGAGGATAATTGTAAAATCAACACAGGAAATGGCGAGAGTCGCAAATCAAGCTTTGCGAGTGTAAATAATAAATAATAATTGCACAGCATAAGCGTGGAGCTTGTGCTGCACGATCGATCCATCAAAATCTTGGAATTAATTCGGCGATATCCCTGCGAGAAGAATTTAGTGGTGAAGAATTGAAACGGATGTGGATGCAGTTATGACGATGAAGGCGGCATAGGTAAGAAGTAAAAGTAGAAGAATGAGGACAAGGAGAAGGAGGAGAACGAAGTAGAAGTGGGATAACCTGATGACGGCGAAAGCCAGGGTCGGATTTCCATTTTGTGAAGCATTAGCATATGTAATAACGTCGAGAAGGTAATATCTGGGCGTGGTGAGAGGATCTACACTACGGTGCTGTGAATCCCCATTGGTAATAAAGAGTTACCCTTACAACCACCACCCACCCAACTTCTATTTGAATATGTCGCTTTCTCTTTTCCTTCAATATTCCCCTTCTCTCTCTCTCTCTCTCTCTTTCCTGTTCCCCATTCCTCATGGTGGATCTGTCTGTCTCAGTCGTTTCTCTGTCATTCTACATTTCTCAGTGTGTCTCGTTCGTTTTATTCTCCCACCAATCTCTCGCACATCCCTCTATATATTCCAGGGAACACATTCCGTTAAGATCGAGTTCCAGGACCCGTTGCTTGCACCGGGTTGCAGCTCGTGAACGATGAAATACGAGGATGTAAACTTCCGTCGCTATTACCCTTGCTCACCCTCCCAAAAACTGAAAGGCTCCTTCTACCAGCACATCGTTCCTTTTGTCGCTTTCTCTCCTGTTTCTCCATATATCTCATCTTTCTCACAATCTTACATTGTCCTCTCTCTCTCCTTCTCTCTCTGCCTCTCTCTCTCTCTCTCTCTCTCTCTCTCGCCAGTTTTACTCCTTCCGGTTGCTGCATTCTGCCATTCAGGTTCGCTTCCTCAACTTCGATGCAGGATTCACCACTTACAAGGGAGTTTGCTCGTTTCGTGGAATATACCATCGCGTCCCTCCCCCATGCGTATCCGAGGTAGTTTCACATTCAAAATCTTCTTATTTTACTTGAGCAATTTATACAGTTGTAAAAAATCATTAGGAAAATTATTCTGCGATTTCGATTTTTTTTTTCTGTTATTTTTTCTCATTCCAATCGATCTACGTCAATTTTTCAAGCAGAAAAAATGAAATCCTCTATCTCTATACGTTGATGAGAAAGAGTCGCAAAAATACTGAATTGAATTACTACCACACGATTTACTATTGACGGATCGACTAAACGTCCGTGTACATAAATTAATAAAAGAGGAAATGGTCCGGGAGTTTTTCTGGCAAAGTCCTCCGCTTTGCCAGCAGCGAAAAGTCTCGTACGTTATGACGGAGCACCCTCAGCAGGTTGCGCCAGTCGTTTTCTTCTGGTAAGATAAGCGAATAAAATGCAGACACATATATAAGTCCAGAGAGGGAGAGAGAGAGAGAGAGAGAGCGTGAGGAAGAGAGAGAGGGAAAGAGAATGTGAGTAAATAAATGGATGAAAATAAAAGAAGAGACGAAGGTGCTCAACGCCACGGAAAGAGAAAGAGGCTGAAAAGAAACGAGTAGTAGGAAAACTGTGGCGAGGAATCACGAGAGATATCATATACGAGTGTCCGGAGATAAAGTTAAGCGAACATAATTCGTAGCTCGAGGATGGAAAACCGCAGGTTGTGAACTCGGCGAACTAGAGGAGAGACTGCAACAATTTTCTCTGCTCGAATTTTCCATGATATTCCAATGGTTTATGGGGAAGCGTTGATTTTTATGACATTCAAATAAAAAGATTATTCCTTTCCAAGAAAGAGACACGCGATGCTTCAGAGGAAAAAAATGGGCACAAAAATTTGTGTCCTAAAAGATTAAGCATCGCTAAGCTTGTATCAAATGATCGCTGAAACTTTCAAGAGGGTATAGCAATAAAAGTGCATTATTTCAATAACCGAACCGATTTTTCCGAGTCGCTGCTTCACGACGACAGGAAACAACATCCTCTGGCATCTGGCCAGCCTCCTCTCATGCCGCGACTAAAGAAATTCTCCAAAATCTCGCCTTTCCAAGCCCCTCACATACCTCCAACCTTCTCCCAGTGTTTTGCCCACCCTCGACGTCCCAATAATCGGATGTGTTCCTGCAGTGTTCCTGGCACAATGCAGTTATCCACTTCAATGAGTTTATCTTTCTGCGAGATCGAGCGATCCCTCTCAACTCGCTCCTCTCATCCTTCTCCCTCTGTATTTTGATAACTCGCGTAATTTACAGAAATTTTTATGCCGAACCTGATGCTCCACGTCCATCCATTTCTTATCTCCATGGAAATGCATATTTGCATTTTTTTAAATGCCCACGAATACTCTCCTTCGCCCACAATCTAATTTATAAATTTCTCATCCAGAAATCTCTCACTCCGCACGAACCACAAAGACTTTTTTCCTCAAAAGGACCAAACCACATATGGTCTTGTGGGACGGAGAAGTTTAAATTCCTTCGTTCTTCCCTTGACAAGGGGCCTTGAAGTTTTTTTTCTATTTTTTTATGACCCCGAACCAAAAGTGGTAAAGAAGGACGAATGATGCGTAAAACTAGTTTTTCCGTCATTTTTTCCCATGCTAATCCATCAGACTTTGTTGGGAATGAATAACAAAAGAATAATTTTTTTTGTCCATAAATTTGCGAGTGGCTCGTTTTGGATTGGGGATCCATTTCGTCCTGGTCCTTCGTTTTCATAGATTCGCTTATTCCTTCGTCTCGTCTCCCATCCCCGCAGCACAGGAATAACCTGTGGAAACTCGGAATTCAGCATTTTCCAAGTCCGCATTTCCTCTAATGACACTTGAGGAAGCAAACTGTACAAATAGTGGAAAGACGTGGAGATGCGCGTTTGAAAAGGTAAAGCAACGACTGCACCGAGACATTCCAAGTTTCGAGCAAAAGCCACGTAACTCTGAAGATCGGAATTAAAATTCGTCAAACTCCCCGGCCCCCTAAAGTCTTCGAAGTGTTCGACAATTTCAAAAAACCTTTTCCTCGAGTTATGGCGTTTCTCCGCTGCCTTACAAAATAATTTTTATTCTTCTTCTTATTACCTAAGCTCAGCTTCTCCAGCTCGTAAAAACGAACCCAATAAAACTGTGGGACTTGATTTTCTGTCCGGATTTACCAGACTTTTTTGCTCAAAAGTCGGTTCGAAATAATCGACGAAATACTTTGGATATATTTTTACTACTCTTCAAAATTCTTCTCATTCGAAAAACCTTCAATTTTATTGAATAATCAAATTCAATTGATTCACATTTAATTATTTAATAATTAGAATAAAATTTACGGATTGAATTGCATAAAGTTCATCGAATAATTTGAACATTTAATGGAAGAATTGAAATTGAAGCGAAAAATAATTTTATTCAATAAATTAAATAGAATTCATATAAATTTTATAAATAAATATTAAAATTTTCATTCAATGAATAGAATTAAATTTCAACAAATAAATTTAAAAAATTAAATTAAATTTATATAAATGAGAAGAAATTAAATGGAAATATTCACAAATCCGAAAGACCGCATTAATTAACAAAGACCACAAAATAATTTGACCGTAACCAAGTTGTTCCTGCTGCCCGGTGGGGAAAAAGCGATTAACTGCAAAATTATTCGTGACGCAATATTTTTCTTCCTGATAAAATCTGCACGAATCCGTTGATTTGAGCAGTTCCTTAAAATTTGACGGTATCAGTAAATGAACGATGAACTGTGAGGTAAAAGAGAGGAAGGTTGGAAAAAGTTTGCGGTTTTCAGAACGAAGCGTACATGCCGAGACACGATATTCGTATATGTATGTGTGTGAAGAGTGGGTGTGGGAGATTTTGCTCATGGGACTATTTCCCGAGAGTGCTGTGGGAATTCGAAATTTTCGGGAATCGTGACCGCGACCGTTCGTTCGCTCGAACGTCAACCACTCACCTATACAAATTTATATTCGCCATAGATATTTTAAAGTACGTGCGCACGTATATATGTGTCGAAAGAGCAGGAAAAAGAGAACTTGAATGACGTTCGTGAAAAGGCACTTGGTGGATTCAGGCTACGAAACGAGGAGGCTCTATCCCTCCGATATACACTCCGTCCATGTGTCTCTCAGTCTCTCTGTATGTGTTCGGGTCCATTTCGCGTTTACGGAACTTGGTTCGTGCGACGATAACGACTACGACCAGATCGATCAACCTTTGATACAGTAAAATCATTGTCAGCCGAATATTATCTGTTGTGCATTACGGATGTAATGAGAAAAATTCAATTTTCTGCTCAAACCGTACAGCCGTGGGATTTGAGGTGGCTGTGACGTCATAAAATTGGAAAATTTGCGTGAATGAGAGCAGACTTTTTTGTTTGGGTTTGGGAATTTTTGTTACTGTTTTTTTTTCTCTGTTTTTATTTATTTATTTATTTTTTTTTTCATTTTTTCAGAAATCAACACGATTTTGCTGGTTCGGAGTTTTTTTTTGGGACACCCTGTATGTGCAACGGAATATCCGGAACGTTGTTTTACGAGAGCTGAACCCGGCTGTTGGGTTTGTTCCAGAGATTCACCAGCATAGACCCATATATTTCCTATAACCTCTTCTCGCCCAACTTTTATCGTATATACTTACATATATGTGTGTGTATATTGAACCACGAACCCAATATGTTGCAGGCATGTATTCGGAATCTATCCACGATGGGTGATGATATTACATTGTCGAGAGAGGACGTGCTTAACGTGCCCAGGTAACCTAAATCACCTTAACTTTCATTTCGAGCAAGAAACATCGCCAGGAGCGAGTTAGCTTTGCTCTTTTTTCTTTTCATCGTATTTTTTAAAGTTCGGCGTGGATTTTCAAAACTCGAGCCATAAAAGCCAGTAAAGCAAAACTTTCTTTCGTAATTTTATTGAAAATGCAGAAAAAAATGCCGGTTTTCGGTATTTCGTTGGAAATTTATCCGACCGGTCAATCTAATTCATCAAATCGAAGGGAATCTCGTCCGCACTTCCAGGATCAATATCCTCTCCTATTTGCATCAAGAATACAGACATATTCAATAACTGGGCTGGCTTTAGCGATTTTGAGATTCGGGAGTTCCGATATCAGCTAAAATTTCAATCTCTTCACGGTCAGATAGGCTGAACGCAGTCGCACATACTCACGTTTCGATGCATCCTAGCGAGCTCGTGATGCGCGGACGCTTTATCAATTCGTCAATCGACCAGATCATAATTTTCACCAACACTGTTGGAAATATTTGTCCGTAGGGATCGAGAAGACGAAACGAATTTCCAGAGTTTCGTAATGAACTCGTTCGTGATATTTTTCATTCGAAATTATTATTTTTTTCTTTTTTTCAATGAAAATACAGCAATTACTTGTTCGACGCTGCAGCTCTCGGACTAATGAGATTATGCACAATTCGACGTCAACAATACGACCGCCGACGGTATCAATAATGGTAAAAGCAACATTTGGATTATTCCCCCTTCGGAAAATAATCAGACTAATGAATACGAACAATTTTATTCCATCCGGATGAACAAAAACCTGTCTGACCTAAATGGGATCTAGCAGCCACAATAGAGAGACGAAACAAAAGATAATATTTTCTGAAAATATAACAAATACCAATGATTGAATGAAATACATAACAATGGAAATTCGACCATAGAACTCTACCAAATGGTCACGTCGCTCGATACAAAAAGAATAATTTTTTTTTTTTCAAATAAAAAATCGAACTAATTTATTAAAAATCTTGATTATTGAATTTTCATAATCACAAAAATGCGAAATCCGTGCTCAAACCATTTCATCACTGAGCCAAATTTTTTTGTTCAAACAAAAGCAGTTGGAAAAAAAGTTCAGAAATGACGTGGGAAATATTATTTGCCAGAAATATGAAAATATTATGGAGAATCAAGGCTCGCTTGAAAAAAAGGTTACAAATATAGAAAAGCTCCATTTTGTATGTTTAGATTTGGGTGAAACTTCTTTTGGGTTATCTCTCAGTCATGGGATGGCATTTGGCTCGGCTCTATCGCTTAAAATGCTGCATTCGGGGAGGGACGAGATTCCATCTGAAAAAAGGAATCACTATAGTTGAAGAGAAATGTTAGAAATCGTGGGGGAAGCTGGATCCATGTGAAAGATGCAATAAAATATTGGCATATACATGTGTACACATAAAAATATTTATACGTGTGTGCTCCGAAGGGGGCAGCAGGATGAAACGTGAAATTCCCGCAAGAGATTCACCTTTTCCGAGCACTTCGCTCGATAAAACGAACGCACAGAAGCAGAAACACCGATATTTCAGAAGAGCAAAGAGTCTCGAGTTCCCTCAACGAAAGCTCTACGAGAATTGCCTCAGTGCATTTTCAAACGTCCTACCCGAACGGCCGAACCATCATCTCAGACACTTTGGCCGGACACGAACTAGCTCCGTATCTTTTTCTAATATTTCTCGATGCAGAGTTAAATTTGACGTGAAATCCTTTCCCAGAAGATTCGACAGATCGTCCGGATTTTCTGGAAAGGAATTAAAAAATGACGTAAACCCTCGTTATTTCTGGTACTTTGGTTTTTCTCATCGACTAATTTATTTCAACTTATCAAGCCTAAGTCGATCTACAGCACTTTTGCCCCAGACGACCAGTTACCCATCGCAGCAAGTCCTTTTTTTCTCTCAACGTCCCTGAGCAGCGATCGTATTGAGTTTTCCAGAGGGATCCATAGCCTGGCGATCTCGTTACGGTGTTATCAAAACGACGAGAAAAAGAAGGGAGTCTATGATCGAGAGGAGGAGAAGCCTGCTCGAGAGTGGACTCAATGGTTCTTGAAAGCTGGCCAGTGCTTGGTCGACTCGAAGAATGAGGGCAGAAAACGATTGAGAGAGAAGAGATGAGAGAGAGAAAAGAAACGGGCCAAGGAACGGTGCAGATGAGCGATGGAGAGGGAGCGAAGAGAGAAAAATGGAACGGTACCCAGCGAGATAAAAGTGCAGGATGGAGAACAATGGAAAGGAAAAAAAACACACACAGTGAAGAGTCAGAAGGAACTTGCAAAGACGATGCGAGGGAAAGGAGCAAGCAAAAAGAAAGGCCGAACGAACGTCGATTGCATCGCGGTAAAGAGGGGCTCGAAGAAATAGCATGCAATAGGAAAGATATATACACGCGTATCCTTCGAGACAAGATGGTCAATATCTTGCCTTTTTTTTTCCTCGGGCTCTGATTTCAAGCCTTCAACATGAAAGAGTGTATAAGAGGCCGGAAGATTGCAATCATATATCCAATAATTTTTCCTTCCTGCTCGCTCATTCTCCTTTTCCTTTTCCCTCCTTGTTGATTCGTGCTCTTCTGTCCAGAACTCAGTCCCGTGATTCTCTCATCTCCGCGCTCCTCCGAGACATTTTGTTGCTCCATCCAAAGATTAATGTATGCCTCGAGCGATTTCCGGACATTAAATGTCTCAGACTATGAAAAACTGAAAATCAACGCTAATTAATTGATTTATTCGATTCGCCTGAATCCTAGGGATCGATACGGACTTCATTACCTCGTTATTTCCTCATTAAAACGTTTATGGAGTTATCAGCGTTGATATTCACTCGCCCCATTCGATTGGAGCAGGAAGAGCAAAAGAGTTCTCATGGCCTCGTAAATCAGGGAATATCAAGAAGATAAAATATGCTACCTCATCGTCGTTCGCTGGAAACTCCCTTGTATAAATATACGATTGCCAGAGCTTTTCCACGAACCTCCTTTGAATCGTAATTTGGAAGAACGTACGACGACAATAATGTTCGCACTGGTGAGCCGCGAAAGTGGCCGAACGATATGAAATCGTCAGAGGAGAACAACCAGAGAGAAAAGAAAACCAGGAAAGTGAAGGCACGAGAAATTGCCAAAATTGAATCAATGTGGGACTCGGAATCACAATAAAAATTTGATGAACATTATACGAGAATTGAAAAATATATGGACGAGCACAGACTGCAATAAATTGGACGTGAATAATCGTTACGAACGTAAATGTCAGTTTATCCCATGGATACTCCAACCTCATGCAGTTTCTTGTTGTATTTTTTTTCTTTCGATCATTTGCCTATTTCATCGACGTGATTCTCAGGGTTTCTCGGCTCAGGGTTAAAATACCAAAGCCCCAATACTAAATGAATCAATCAATCCTTTTCTTCCTCCATAGAGAACGAATCATCAGGATATCGAATTTTTTATTATTTTGTTTTTTTTTTTTGCAGCCTCCGATTATGACATTCTGAATTATTGATTTGGTTCGATCAATAGATCGATTAATCGTGGGTGAAACAACATTATCTTGGGCGACAGAGGGTATAAATCTGAGCTTTCTCAAAACAGGTCTCTTTTTACAATGAAACTGGTAAAGGGTGAGAGTTTAAGGACTGAAGAGTTGCAGAGAAGGGCCTGGGCAGCAGGGGCGCTACTGAAAACTTATCACCTTCCAGCTGACTGAGTCGGGATTGTTTCCGCAAGCATTCTCTCTGTGCTTTTTCCCCAGAGCAGTGGGTACATGCACATAGCTTGAACATATATTTTTCAGGAAGGAATAAACGAAAATAAAGCTGACCCCACTAATCTTAATTCCGAGAAATCGGTGACGATATAAAGTCGTGCCCCGTAAAGAGAAATCTCTCTTTCTTCCTCCAACGACCTCAACTATAAATAAAGAAAGAAGGAAAAAAGATGGCGATAAAAAAACATGGATCCTGGTGAGCCGAAAGGAGTGTCGGAACTTGAAGAAATGTAGCGCCTTCAACTGTGAGCAACGCGTATCTCATGCCTCACCTTCACACTCTTTTTCACGACGAATTTCCTCCCTCCAAGCTTCACCATCCCTTTGCCTCTTTTAGCCTCTCGCCCAAAAGCGTTATACTCGTTGCCACTGTCCCGGAGACGTAACTATCAGGAACGAGGCAATTTGTTACACGTCAGATTTCAATGAAGTAACAGGCATTCTTATCGCTTCACCCCAATCTCCAGTCTCTCGCCTTCTCCCTCTCTCTGCTTCTCTTTCTCGCTGGGAATTCTGAAGCCTCCGAGGGTAAAAGGCGACAATAACCCTCTTGAGAAAAGCCGAAGAGCGAGATGGAAAATCGGACGCACGAGAAACTTCAACATTTCTTAGCCATGGGGAAAATGACAATAAAGACATTTCACTGGCGAGCACTCTTGAGCAAGAGTTTATCGTTTGTTTAGATACAAAGTCAGGATTTACTCGGATTTTGACACCTCCAGACAAAATTGACAATGTTCCATCTTTGATTCGCCCAAGTGCCAAGTTTTATGACATGATTTTATTAACAAGAAAAATGAGATCGAAAAATAAAATGTTCCTTCCTCGAAGAGCTGAAACGATCTGACCCCGAGAGGGAAAAAAGTAATAGCTTTCTGTTGGGTGATGCAATTAAAGGTTACTGCTTCCTCCAGAGACATCGTAAATACAAATCGAACTAATCGTGAGCGATCACTTTCATTTCCTCACCGTCAATCGTCCTTGGCGGGAGAATTTGACCTTGGGAAGTGATGGATACCATCATCGGTATCCTGGAGAAGTCGTCTTGGCTTGAATGAGAGAAAACAACAACGAGCTACCATAAACCATTTGCTCAAAATGATGCCTTGAATTTTGAATCCGAAATTACGTCCATTGAAGCTTTCCAAAGGCATGATCAAGTATTCGATGGATATATAATTATTCATGTGTCCTACTCAACAACAATCCCAGCATAGGATTGCCATCAGTATTGCATGAAACGAGGGACAAGATACGAAGGTATCAAGAGAGGAATTGATAATGAAGGAGCTGATGATGCAGAGGCCCAGATCGACGTCAATGAGGGATTCAAATAGAGGACTGCAAATTCTCTGTGTAGCTGTCAACACAGTATGGCAATGGAGAATCGAATCAGATTTGCCAACCAAAGCTGCCATTAGATCAAGGATTCTGATCTTCTGTTAGAGTTCCATGGGAGTGACTTTTGTATTGGCGGTGATTAAGATCGAACGAATTTACTCGTGCTACGAGCTCAGCCTTTATCCTGGGCGACCCTTTCTGATCCGCCGAAGTCTAGAAGAGGGAGGGACCAGGAGAGCGAGAAGGCAGGCAGCGTGTGACACGTATATCTAGGAAATTTATAAGGCTACCTGAAAGCAGGACAGAAGGATAAATAAAAGTTCGCTACGATGTGCGAGGCAACTCGGAGCGAGCACGAACGATCGTTACTAACTGTCGTACTAGTCCGGTTGACCCGCTGTACCCAACCAAGGCAGACAAAGATATAGAGCCAGCCAGACAAACTGAGAAAGAGAAGGAAGCAAATAACATGAATAGTGGGCTTCAAACGTGTGTGCAAGAGATGCAGTCCAGATGAGAAATGATTCACGTCCGACTGCAAACATGGCTAACCTCTCCGACGCAATGCTTCTGTATTTCTAGGCCCAACAATCCTACGTCCGAGCCATCAATTTCACTCAAAGTTAACTCTCTACCTTTCCGGTCCGATCCCAAACCAAACACGGACTTGTACCAGCCCGAAACGTCGTAAAATTCAAACGAGAGCAACGTGATCTAAAGATGGCTGAAGAGATTAGGAAATCTTGTCCTTCTCTTTCAAGACCGTTGCCATTAACTGGTCATTGTAGCAGAAAACATACCCCTGCGTAGCTCAATAACTAAAAAGTCAGACGTATCGTTTATACTCTGTTTTTTTCTCCTAGCAAGCTCCAGCCATGGTTTCGCAGCCTCCGAACCCCATGGATTCGTTGTCAGGCCCACCGTGATGGAGTGCCATTCTGGCGGTGAAAGTTTGTGCGTGATATATAGTCTCATGTTCCCAGCACAACCGCGTTCACATCAGCGTTCCTGTTCACGAATAGCAAGAACGAAATCCTTAGCTCGTTCATCACGATGCAATTCTCCCGTTAGATGCATTAGGGGTAATTCCGGGAGAATAGCTAGAAGTGGTTCGCGATCATCACCGTTCTTCGAGAGTTCTCTATTGCAACAGTTATATTATCAGAGAGTGTAAGGACCAAGAAAAGCGGAAGCAAGCCCAAGCACCAAGGTTATAAATTCTTTGAGGACCAAGCCTATAGCGTTTCCCTTCTTCCCTTCCTTCGCTGCGGAAGAGCGTGGAAAGCTATTATCTCAATTGATACCGGCTCGCCGATAGCACTTCGATCCATTTGGAAAAGTTAGCTCCTGGCCTACTTTCATCCACATACCATTTATCTCATGGGGATAATCACGTAGCGAGTAAGGGAGAACCCTTAAATCATAGAAGTTGAACATCAGAAACAGCTTAAGAATCAAGAGTTGTTGAGAATCAAACGCTCGCCTAACCAACGACTGTGCAGTGCTGGACAGTTGATGGTTGAATGCTGATCAACAATCCTACCATAGGTCTTCAGGGCGATTGAAAAGCTTTGGAATCAAACGATTCCTCGATCAAATGGAACGCTACAAGCATCATTGAAACGAAGATTTGTGGCAGACGAGTTGACGCTATTTCTTGGTTATCTGTTGTTCATCGCGATCGTCCCGCAGCTCGACAATGAGATATAGTTTTACCAAGCTTGCTTCGAACACGTTCGTGTAGTTCAAGGGGTATATACCGTTAACCATACTACTCTTCGTGTGCCAGGCCATTCCTTATCCCAGACTCGGTGGGGTAGGACTGTACAGACCCACCCCAATAAATCCACGGTTCAATTAAACTAAGTTTAAGCGGAAGTCCCGTACAAAGGTACGTATAGTTATGTACAACGTACAAAATACGCAGTGCTAAATCAATTATCGAAGTTGTTCGAACGACCCGACTCACCTACACGCTGCATACGTATAATACCCCATGAGCCTTGATAACCAGCCAGCACTCAGGTTCTCCACGGCTATTGTTGGATATATAGCAACTTTGAAGCAGAACGTAGACCAGCAGCATAGAAACTTCCACATCTTCATGCGGAGGGATACGATTGTTGCCAACTCTATTGTTATTTACTGCTTCTGGAGTAAATCACATCAGAGCAAAGGGACCTGGAGGCCAACAACTGCGCTCATCTCATCGGTTATGCCGCGGACGACCAATAGGATTCATCGTATCATCAATCCACCGTTACCATTTATCCCACATTCGTATATCACCTGCCCCGTCCTCTATTCCGATCCTCACCTAACCACACGCCCTCATCCTTGCCGAGCACCAAAGACCCCAAGTTCCACAAGCTCACCGCCTATTATCTCGAGTACAGAGGGCTCAACCAAGAGTATGAGCCCTCGTGGAATCCTCCTTCGGATAACCAGTTCAGAAACACAACCATTTTCATATACCGTCAGGTATACATTACCTTCTGGGAGGTTCATACCAAACCACCTATATCCTGGAGGATCGGAGACGGATTCAAGGGAGATAATTACAAGCTATCGCGGTATAGTATCAACCTAAAACCACTGTCCAACTGTTCCTATTAGCGAGTGGCCAGGTCTAACGTTTGCAATGATATCCTACCAAGATGCTGCAATCATAGAGACTTCGCTTGCAAACGTTATCCCGGATCTCCAGTTCGTTGTTCCCGGCATCAAAACAATTTTATCCAGAAAATAAGATTGAGGCGATGAGGACATAAAAGAGAACAAAATATGATCGTGGGCATCATCACATGAAGACTGGACTGTTGCAGGCCCAACTGAAGGCCTGAAACTCCACGCCTCATCATGGTCATCACTGCAACTACTAACGTAGTCTACCAAATCTGCATCATAGAATAGTCCTCAATAATCCGCCACCCCAATCCTAGCTTCATCGATTGTTGTGCTGGTTAATATACTTTGAACACTTTGATCTCTCAAATGAACAGAGTTACGATGATAACTTGTTGGATTGCGCCAAAGGCGGTCTGCGTTTGCATCGCTGGAGCTGGAAGTTCCACTATTATGGAAACTCCACATTCCATGTCCATAAAGACGTTTTCTCATCATTTGAGTGGTCCAGATATTACCAACAGAATCAAATGGATCTCATCCTCCTGATAGGCTCTTCTGCTGAGATGAGAAAATGTTCTCCGCACCATTGAATCACTTTGATACTCCTCATTGATCCCATCAAGATGAACCGGATTATCAAGCAGAAAAGTGACTACAGTGGAATCATAGCAAATGCTACATGATTGGTAGAGCCTGTATGAGCTTTTACTGCATGCTTGATAACCGCTGTTGTAACTTGTGCCTGCACAAAAGCTTCTGTGGCTATCGAGTGTGCATAGCTTGACCTGTTCATTCGCCACACCAGAACTATCAGTCCAACCCCGTTCAGACCTGTACAAGGGTTTTCCGCAAAACCCCCAAATCCTCGCAAGCCCTTCCTGCTCAGCTGCTAATCCATCACACATATATAAACACTCGTCCGTATTGTACCATGTCATTTTTCATCTGGTGACTGGTTAGTATTGCTTTTAAATTTCCTATGATACATCATCCCAATTAGCATTTCCGCATTTATTATGCGAAATTCTTAAGGGCCCACGTGGACCTTCAGAATTCAGAAAAATTCAGAATTCTTTAATTTGACTCAAGGACCACATCGTTTTTGTATATCAAAGCAAGGTCGTTACCATTCAAAGGCAATTGAGCCATAATAGAAGGCTGTGTAAGAAAAAGGATCTGAAATTTCTGTGCTCCCTGGACGAGCTCTTGAAGTCAGACATTGGTGATTTACAGGATATCCATAATTTTTTATTCCTGATGATTCATCATATAGTTCCTGTAGGAAAAGTAGATCGCTACGTGGTATTTCCCTTTTGGTATTCCGCGTACTATGCAGACACAAAATGTACAAAAAATAAAGTCAAGCTTTCACGATAACTGTCTCTCGATGAAAGCGACGTTGAAAATCCCGACTCACTGGCTTTTATTACAAATACTTTTCTGTTCACGCATTTCCCTTCTTTTTCTTGGATTCTCTCTCTCTTTCCCGATATTAACATGCCTTTGCATTGCCCTTCTCTCAGCAGCTCCTTAGTTTGGTCGTTTCCTTTCGTTGCCATGCCAGAGAACCAACGATTCAACGTTAACGGAGCATTCTACTTTTTTTTTCTGTGTCGAACAGAATTCTGTTCGCACGTTCGTAGACTATAGTCGCTGGGAAATCATGGCCAGATTTTGTCAACAGACCTGGGAATTCCCTGCAGCTAAAATGGTAGAAACCGAACTAAGAATTTCAATCGACTCGACAACAAATCAGAAATCCTGAAAAATACATCAAGCCTCCAATCCGCATGTACACATTTTTCCAGACTCCCCTGATGGAACGGTCGGTTTGCCAATTATCGATTTTTCTCGGTATTGGATGTGTCAGTGCTTTTTTTTTCTCCGTACTCTCTGGTATAATTTCTCCCATTCAAGTTCGCTGGGGTATAGATTATAGGGGAAGGGAATCTCGTTAGCAAATCGTGTGTAAGCTCAGGCAGCGTTTTCCAGGAACAGTGATCCAATATAAAGCCTCAACGAGTTTCTAGCTCTTGAGAAAAGTGTCGGTGCATTGAACCCTAAAGTCCTACATATAAAATTTTCAAAATGTCTCAAAATTCGAAAAATATCAGTTTCTTCTCAATTTTTTTTCTTTCCTCACCATTTATTATTTTGAAAAAAGTTTACTTCGTGGAAGGGATGGAAATTTGAATTCGAATCTAAAAAATCATTCAAGTGCTTCACTTTTTAATTTAAAAAAAAATTACGTCACTCCCATTTTTCCCTCTCCACGTAATGTTCCCTGTGGATCTGTGTGTGCGCGTAAGTGAACGGTTATATATGGATTCACGTATACAGTCACAATATTCACGATTAAATGCAAATCCTCGAGCGCTTATCGGCGACACTGCCGAAGTGCGGCATGCCTGGCATGCCGCGAATTTCGCCCTCTCCATCCGCACTGGCTTTTCCACCCCGACCAATTCCTTTCTTCTGCTCTTTAACCTATTGCTCCTCTCGCTCCGCTTGGTTCACCTCCTCGTTTACCTTTTATTGTATTCTCCCCCACAGCCTCGTTTTTTTTCCTTATTTCGTTTTGTTTTGTTTCAATTTCATGGCATCGCCATTGCGATACAATTACCGCATGCACCCTGAGTGCGTTTCCCTTCTAATTATTCTTTCCAACACAATCCTGAGTTATTGTTCGCATAATTCGTTTATTCCTGCCTCCCCTCGGCCCTCCAATATTTAAAGACAATATTTTTTTAACCGCACCAGAAAAAATGTGATTGCGATTTTATCGAAATTTCTTTTCATGTCCCGATTTTCATTTTACTGCCGGAAAATTCGTTTCGGCTCATCGTGAAATCCATCCATCGGCTTACTAAGCCAATGTTTCCGGAACCTCAATAATTCCCAACGATTTTTAATCTCCTCATGTTTTTTCACTCACCGTTCGGTTGCCTGGATGTTTAACGTGGCACTTGAGCTCCGCTTTTTGGCCTACGATGGCCGTCACGTTTCTTGGCGAAATGTCGTCGAAGTACGGCTTGTCGAATGCTCTCGTTGGTTTGCTACTGCCAGCAACGACGCTCGCCAGACTGGAGCCTTCAATCAAAAAAGCAGAAAAAACAATGGTTATCGTTCAACCGGATCGAAGTGGAAACAGGATTTTCGTTTTTATCAAAACAAAGTTCCCATCGTAATTAACATTTCCCAGAATTTATTGAACTTCCATCAAAGTTATCGTCATATTTCATCGGAATTAAAATGCAAATGAAAAAAGCTCGATTGAAATTGAATTTTGATGTTTACCGTGAAACGATTATACGACGCGGAGAAATTGGTTACACGCTTGTAATATTTCCGAACGGGTTTGCCAACGTTCATCAGTGCAGCAACAAAACCGAGCTCGTGTAGAGAGCGAGACACCGAATCACAAAGAGAAAATGGAACGGTAAATTCTTCTATTGAATTTATCGAATTTCGCCAATTCCTACGTATGGGAGTTGGCCAGAGCAGGGAAGCTTGTGGAATCATTGGCAATGTCGAGCTCGATAGAAACGAATTTTGTTTTCGTTCTCCCTTCCTGGCTACAATAAAAGATTAAAAAAAAAAAATTCTCTCAATTTTCATTCAGTTTCCAACTGCCGAATATTTTTGTCCTCTTTTTGCCAAACATTCGCTGTGAATCCGCGCGGAGTTTAATTTTTAATGCGACGCTCAGAATTCCTTTTGCAAAATAATTTCAAACATTCCGGCTATATTGCTGGCTTTTCGCACACAAAATACAATCCAGACTATCGAATTTTTTTCCACACCTCCCCGTCCGATTTACGATCTTTTATCCTCCTCACTAATCGGGCCAAAAATATTTTCGTTTAATCTCGTCATCAGGGAAAATCCGATCACAAAAAATTCTTGATGTGTTCAAAAACCCTTGACGCGAATTCATCAATATTCAGCCTCTGAAAAAATCTGTCTCCATCAAACTTTACAGTCGTTCAATATTAAATGGTTAATCATAAAATTTCGATTGCTATTCTGGCTGCGGAAAATTATTGGAAAAGCCAGAAAGCGCAGAGACACAGCGAAGCAGAAAATAAAATTTGAAATAATCGTACGAGGATCTTGCATTTCATTTCTTTTCATTTGCAGTTAACACCATGAATTTTCTTCGGTGGATAAATGCATGAGTTTATCCTCGATCCAGGATCCCTTAAAGCCACTGCGGAAAAAGTGGAAATAAGAACGAGAGGATGGAATGAATGTACAAAATAGAACGATAAAAATCCCCAAGAGATGGTAATACCGAACGTAGTGAACTATCAAATTTTCCAATTCGATAAACGTCCTTTCTGCGTGCTGATAGCCAAGCTCCATCCTTACGAACAACTACATTGTAGATGAATCAGCAAACTGTATAGAAATTGTACAAATTCCTTCGAGGCCGAGTATAGAATGGATTGTGCGAGATAAAACTTTTCAAAAATTCCTTCAAGACTTTTACACGGTATCCGTTTAATTTTCACGTAATTACATGACGTTGCGCTCGATCCACTTCAATTTTCCGGAGCGTCCCGTAGAAAAATTCTTAGCTAACAACAATTTTTTTCTGTTAAAAAAAAAAAAAAAAAACAAGAAAAATTATTTATTTTGTCAGGCACATTAATTAATAACAAAATCGATGAAAAGGCGAATGAGGGTGTCGGAATCTTTTCCAAGTAATCATGCACGAAATATTTGAAATTAAGGTGGATGGGAAAGGAGAAAGGAGAGGGAGCCAGGGCTTTCGCCACTCCATTGACTTCGGAATCATTGAAATGATATCCGGGAACCAAAGTTATTGAGCTAAAGTGGTGGCGCCGTTTGCTGGCGATTTTTGGAAGCTCCGGTGAAGGATTTCCGCGCGATAACCAATAAACGAGAGAAAAAGAAAAAGAAAGAAAGGGCTCACATAATTCCTATGGGAAATGTATGTTTGTAGTACCTCGGGGAAAGAAAACTATGGGATTTATGGGACTTTACGTTATAAAACGTGCATGCCCTCCCGCCCCTTCTCAGACAACTGCAAATGCACACACTCCCACGTCTTACTCCAAGAATCGTGATCTCTCACATCAGAAAACTCTCGTCGATTCGTGCTGCGTGCTCCGATCACAAGCTCCATTTTTCCGGCTGATTCACGAGAGTTGGAAACACAAGCTAGTCATGCATCCGATGCCGTTACATTATTGATGCGTGAGCCCCAATTTTTTTGCCCCCATTCCCAAACACAACGAGACTTTTCTGAACTCGGAATAAAAAATTAAATAAATTAAGTTTGTCTTCGTAATTAATCGAAAATTGTGCAAAAACTTTGATGATAACAATCAAAGTCGTCGATGATGGATAAAACCACGAGAATCTTTCCCCAACGCCACTCAATCGATATGCAATTTCTGTTTGGACCCTCGAACGAGTAATCCTTCAAATCCCAGAGCTAGAAATGCTCCAATATAATAAAGCAATTGGATCGCACCAATCAAGTGTGTGATTGATAGTCTCAATAAATCCATCGAATCGTGGAATCAAAATGCACGAAATGGGACAAAATAAAGGGCTCTTTTTGCAAATTGTAATTACTGGGAATAATTGCACAGAAATTATCATGATCCTCCCCTGTGGCTCATTTCCCGATGATTAATTTTCACTCTTGACGTTTAAATTGTGATTATCTAATATTCTAATCAGTTAATTAACGTTGATTGACTTTTATTCAGAAGAATAATTGAACTTCAGTAAAGTGCATGCTTTTGATTGAAATATTCGAAAAGCTGGTCCATGGAAAATTGATAATTGTTTGAGTAAGAAATCAAATACGCGATTGAATTGTCCATTAACTATCAGGATTGGGCGTATTAGAATAAACGTCACGTTTCTTGCGTGTGGACAGAGAACGAATGGGAATAACAGAAACCGTGTGGGCAGAAAGGTCGTGAGTCGAATATGATTAGAAGAAACATGTGGAAATTCTGGAGCAGCGATCTGTAATTACGTTTTCAAAGTAAACCCCATTTCTGCTGGGAATGCACGATGCAAAAGGGCGAATAAGAGGTGCAGCAAGGGGGGAAGGGTCTGCTGGAAGAGAAAGTGTGACAGTTGCGAATACACAGCCAACGTGATAGCTGTTGGGACTCGATCGAGCAATGATTATAGCCTGAACTGTCCGAACCATTGGATTCCGTCACTAGAGGATGACGCCTTCGGTGCAAATTTTCTCATCGTCCTCCACCATTTTCCATCACCATTTCCCGGGTCCACCAAAGCCAAACATTTCCAACGAGCTTCAAACATTCGTTCAACATATCCGCAACAGATTTCCGCTTCGCCCTCTTGTTACTATCGTATTTCTCGTTCGCCATCATCCTTCCGGATATTATCTAATCAAGCCCTCATGTCGTCCTGCCACTTTACACGATTCGCCTCCCTTACGCTCGATCCAACTGTTCCACTTTTTATCAATCCGGAGCAGCAAGCTTTTCGGATCAACAAACTTTCGAACTTGCACTCCTTCATAGTCATGATCTGAAAATTCCATTACCTATGGACTGACGAAATAAAACGTTTGTTTATCAACTCATGAAAAAGCTCTTGGAACTCGCGTCCTGTTCACGCGCGAGGAGCTTCTCCATGGACAGCCAAGTTTGCTGATTAAATTCACCGGATCCAAAAGATTCTTCAATAACTAAATGGGGAAATAATTCTGGTGTGCTAAACGCTCGGGCTCTCTACGCAGAGTCACATTTCCTTTCCTTTTGATGAAATTCGTTCGTGAATTCTACCACGAGCGTGTCGGAGGCTAAATATTCTACTCACTAAATGCTGCTACGTACATTCTTGTGAATATACATTCTGCTAACAGATTCCCAAATGCAAATGCTGTGCAGAAGTTTCTCGTATATCTCTGAGGAATCTTTATCATGTTGCAACTTAATAATTAAATGTTTTCGAAAGACTGCGCTCCTGTCCATGCATAAAAATATCAGCCAACATTTCTTATTCATTTTTTAATGAAAATTTGTACGCCAAACAGAATAAAATTATTAACTCTACGATTATTATTTATTATTTCGTTATTGAATTTTATTTTTTATTTTTCATTAAAATTTGAAATAAAATTGAATAAAATTACGTTTTATTTTTAATTTAATTCATTTATCGATCAGAATTTAAAAAAATTATGTCTTAATAATGAATATTTGTATTTTATTATTTTATCAATAATTAATTTTGTTATCTATTCACTCATTAATAACTAAATGATTACGTTGATAAATTATTATTTTTATATTTTAAATAAATAAGTGTGAAAATGTTGTGTTTTTTTTTTAACCTCCCGAATAAATATTCTCGTTTCGATGCCGATGATGAAGAAAGTATCGAGACGTTGTCGTGTTTTCCGAATCAGCTCACGAACCATTTTATCCTGAGGAATTGTGAAAATCTTTAAAAGGCTCACGTGATGCAGGCCTCGTGGTAGAAACTGGGATGAGGAATTGCAGTGAGAAGAAATACGTAAATGTATATATAGAGTTTGGGAGTTATACGTGGGAAAAGCGAGAGAAGAATATCGTGAAAGTTGGAGGGAAAAAGTTGTTTCGTAGTGCTCCTCGAGTTCAGAGACTAACATACTTCACTGTAGTATTTCTTGTCAGCACGAGAAGAGAGATACACAGCAGCGACTGGTAATGCCGGTGGGGCCAGCAAGGGGCAATGTTGGGCTTCGTATTAAGGGCTGTGCGAAGTCCTCTTCTCCTGAGGCATTCGTTACTTACCAACCGTTAAGGTTCAACGTGATCGAAATACCTACTCGACTTTTCTCACTCTTTGTACATCAACTTTTTCCTGCCTATACATACAACAATGATATTTTTTTTCTCTCATGCCATTCCCCCATGAATTCTATTTGCCAAAGTATCGATATGGGTGTCTTTAATATTTGCGACTCCATTCTATTACAACGCTACAATATTTTTTACCACTGACCATGGCTCGTCCCCTACTCGGTCATTTTGATCCTATCGGACGCTCCAGCCCGGCCAACGCAAACACCACACACGAAAAAACAAAAAAGGAAAAATCTTCTCATCGCCTGGATTCGTCAGGCCAAAGTATGCTAATGAGCTATCGCGTATGCTCTTTGTTCGGATCAAATATTTCACAACGCTAGGCCGGGTACGAAATAGAAAATTCACCGGTGGCCAAATGGATTGTGTGTCGTATCAGCCAGGGCAAAGCCCATGCCCTTAAGGGTCTTTGCATTAACGGCAAAACACAATGCTAATGGAGGCTCTCGCAAAATTTATTTGACCTCTCTACGCAGAATTACTGAGAGCTGTTCTACGTCGAATGAGAAATTTTGTAAAAATAACGAACAACGTGAGACTTTTAATTGGAAGAATAATTTTTAAGTCTGGAGGATTTTCATAATTTCTTTCAAATGAATTCAAAATCTTGATGTGATTTTTCAAAATTCATCATTTTTCTAATTTTTCTAATGAACAAATGAAATCAAATTGAAAATAAAAATGATAATCGATCCGGAAAAATTTTCATAATTGTTAAAAATTGATTAAAAATCTTAATATAAGTATTCGAAATTTATCATTTTAAAACAAAATTTCCTAAAGTTAATGAATTTCCATTTTATCGTATTCATAAACCTCCCCGTACGTAATAGTCCATCAATACAAAATTGCCTATGCAGATTCGAGCGAATGGCTGATGGGACTATATTTCTATCGTGCCATTGATCCTCTCTTTAATAAGCAAATTCAGAACAATGTATACGTGTAGCTAGCGAATTTATCTACATTTATGCCAAACAGTATAATTTGCAATATGAATTGAGCAAGAGGCATTTACCCTCGGAATATTCCCCAGAATCGTGCATACGAGCGTTTCCATGTCTGTCATTATCATAGGACGTCTCATTCAAATATTCCGCCCTTAAATAATAACCTTCGATGTTTATCAAACAAATGCATGCACTAGAAAATTCCAACTACATTGCTCGTAGGAATTTCGATAAAATAAAAAATAGGAAAAATAAAATAAAATAAAAATAATGGAAATTTTGATAAAATGAAAATAATACAAATCGAACCTCGTGGATCGTCGATCGTCATCTGACCATCGTAACACACTCCATAAAGTTATTTCAAGCCATAATCCTCGCCATGACCACAAGTCATACACCATAATATTATGGTGTATGACTAAATGTTATGGGGGTCCATGGGATATTAAGCCATTAGGATATTATGGCACTGGCAACTATTACAAGCTGACAAATTTATCGGAAATTATTGCTCACCTCTCACGACTTGCAACACGAAGAGAATAATCACCGTCGTGGCTTCCAATTTTCGATAAAATGAAAAAATCGTTTTTTTGTCGTTTAGAATTCGAAATCACTTGGGCGATTAAATATTCTCCATAGCAATTTGGCTCTTTCCTATCTCATTGAATTTTCAGGAAACCATTGGATCGTCTCTCTCTCTCATTCACTTTGTTTTAGTTTCTCGAAAGATAATAGTACTTTTTTGAAAATTTTTCGACGAAAGTGAAAACAAAGTTTGTAATTTGCTTTAGAAACGCGGGCGAAGACTCACCGAGTCTAGTTTTCTCATACATATTATGGATTTGCCAAGCCGTACGTATACAGAGCTCCATAAATGTTATAGCGGAAGCTCCACATGCAGCAGTAATAATATCGGAACGGTCGACGTGCTCATATGGGAGATGAGAGATGGGCAGTAGTAGAGGCAGTTATAGTTCCGGCACATCCTGGATCCAGAAAGCAGCGGAGGGAACAGGGGCAAGAGAGAGAGAGAGAGAGAGAAAATGATAGAAAGAGAAGAAAATTTTAGCCAATAGTTCGAACGCGAACGTGAGCAGCTGAATGAGGCAAACTTTTATATCCGCAAGTAGTGAGAGAGAAGCTTTAAAGCGAAAAGCTTTAACGGGCTTTCGCACCTCTGGCTTTGCCGAGCGAAAACTTTATTTTTGTTTTCGTTATCTTATTTTTTTTTGTTGTGGTTCGCTCCAGCTGTATCGGTTCGTCGAGGAATACTCGATATAGTTGGTGGTCCATCCTCGGCGAGATTCACCAAAGAAAAAAGTCCATCTCGAAACGAACGGAACAAAAAGAAAAAAGGGGAAGAAAAAGCCAGATGAAGAATGAGGAGAAGCGAGGAGCAAAATATTAAAAGGGAGCTTTTTGAGGGAGCCAAAGAAAAAAAAGAGTGCAAAGCTATCGCGTCCTCGCACGAATAACGGCGAAACGCTCATGGTATATGTCCCACCGGAAATCCCGGACTGAAACTTGTTCGTCTTTCCAAAACAGCAATGTGGAACACAGCTGGCGGTGACACACTTTTCTCTCATTATTACCAGCCGTTCGAAGTCTATACGTCAAACAGCTCGCGCGTATCACTTTCGATCTCATTTTTTTCTCGGACTTTTTACCTTTTTTTACCAAGCAGCACGAGAAGCTTATATTTCGTTATTCTTTGACCAGTAGCCCTGCTGGGGAGCAAAGCCGTTACAATGGATTTTATTCATTTCAAAGGTCGAAAAGGTCGGCCCAGAAAATGCGATTCTCTCGACCATGAATTCGTTCCTTTCTCCTGTCAAATAAATTCCCTTTGGCAAACAATTTTCTTTTTCAGACGCAAGGGATTACTTATTCGACGTTTCGAATCAAATGCTTCGTCTAACTCGCCCGATAACAATGCAACGAAGAAAAAACACCCGAAGAAAATAGTGGAATAACAAAGTCAAAGCTCCAGCTTGAATCTCGAGCTCTCAGCTCCTTAAACTCCATTGTTTTTTTCTCCCTCGGTATATTTGAGAAGAGACATTCCTCGTGTGTTTAGCAACGTAGAAAAAAAGTGAGAAAAAAAAAATTAAACACACTGCTAACAGGAAAAAACGAATCTCAGAAAAACGAAACTCAAAAGCAAAGAAACAAAACACGAGAGCAAAGCATCAAGGCGTAAGTGAGGTGTCACTGCTTTTCTCCACCTTTCTCTTTACTTTTCATCTCTTTTTCTATCCATCCTCTCCTCCCCTTTTTCAATGTATACGCTCCTAAAATATTCACACCGTCTTGTGTGATATTTTCTATCTTTTGTTCCCAACCCTCGACCTCTCATTACTACCAAAACAAAACAAAAAAAAAAAATAAAGAAAAAAAACTAACAAAAATTTAAAAAAAAAAAATATTAAAAAAAAAAAAAAAAAAAAAAAAAAAAAAAATCTCAAAAGCAAAGAAATTGAAGGTGAAAAATGTGTAAAAAACTGAATAATCAACAAGCTGCTCCAATCAACTGGAAATACGAGAAAATGATTAGAAAAAAGATCCGAATATTAAAAATGAAATAAAATAAAATGAAAGTTTTTAAAATGCGAATAAAAATTAAATTTAATTAAATACTAGAAATAAAAACACAGAGGATAAATAAAGACACGAATCTTACGAGACCAACGAAAGATTCTGCATAAAAAAAAAATACTCTGTGAATTGAGGCGATTTAACAAGCCAACAGGTGCAAAAATAATGTTTATTCGATCGTATATTTAAGGAGAAAGTCCAATTGTTTAAAATTCCACCTGTTTGCTGCACCCAACCAAAGAAATCCAACTTTTCTCGTGTAAATACACAAGCACATTACAGCTATCGTGTTGGTTGGAGAGAGCCAGAAGAGGCATGAATTATTAAACGATGGTAAACGACCCACGACTTCAAGAATATACACAGAATCTATATCCAGTCTGCTCGACTATGCAGAGAGAACTCTCCACAGTAGCAATCCATGTAGATACGAGGAATCTATTTGCCAAACTATCAGCAATTAATTGATCAATAAAATCTTATTTTTTCGAGTTGAAAATAAATTTAAATCTAAATCTCAAACGACCAGGCACGAATTTCGATAAATCGAGCTTCGCCCTTTCAAAAGGACCAAAGGGAATGAGGGCCGCTAGGATCTTCTGGCCTTGATCCACCCTGAGGGCAATTTCATCACGCCACTGATACCGCGCTTAGACACATACTCATAAATAAACGAACAGACACGAACAAACATTTTTATATATAGATATTATAAACATTACGACGAGGTATCTTACTGACGTACTCTCCACGCATCATCTCTCGTGCATCCAATCCCCATAGCTCTCTCGATCTCCATCACTCTTCGCCCGGCTTAGAGCCACAGCACACACATTTCTCGTCATTCATGTTTGTCTTTAGAAAATATTTTCTTTCCTCTATATCCTCCGCTATCAATTTCATATTCCCTCTATATCGAGCCGGCCAAACCAACGGATAAATTTCCAGTATTCCACTTCAAAGAGGAATCTGCTATCAACACTTATATGTGCTCATCAATTTCTATGGATATCTCCATCGTCTATGTGCAAACGAATGGACTGAAAAAAAAAAACTAAAATGAACATTGCAGATCTGCGTCTGCCCCATGGTTCGTTACTAATTACTTCTGGACGACTGGGCAGATCCTGGCCAACTATTCACAGCAGGCCAGTGCATGAGAAAATCCTGTTTCGATGAAATTTCGAAAATTACAAAATAAAATTAGGAAAAAAATATTATTCGTGGAGATGAAAGAGAACGAAAAAAAGTTTTTGACATTCTGACAAGAATCTCGTTTGAAAATATTGACAAACGGGATTTTACTGGCGGGGCAAGGATTTTTTTCTTTTTTGATGTTACTAAAGATTTTCTGAAAATTAAATTCTCGAGGCATAAGCAATCCGGGACACTGATTAACGTTGCAAACGTTTTTTTCTCTTCATAGAGATTACGTATTTGGGTGATTCGTACATCCGAGACTGGCGTTTACGAAGGGGTGCTGAATAATTGAACGATCGTAAATGACCCGAGTTGAACGATCCGCAACGCGATGCCAGAGGGCAAAAGGAACGTTCATTTAACAATTTAATCGAGCCCTCTATCACCCCTTAAACTCGAGTACGCTTAATTGAATTTACATAAGACGAGTATAGAGCCTTGGGAAGCAGAGACAAGAGGGGCCAAATGAAAAAGCGAGAAACAGGGAAAACAGACGAGCCAGTATGATCCGGTGTATCTTTAGGCAAAGCGGCAAGGCCGAGAGCCAAAGAAAAAGGGAGATTGACTTGTAGGGTTGTAGGAAGATTTTCATAGGCTTCACTTCCCCGCTTCCTCTTTCTCCAAGAATTCATGCTCCGGGCAAAATCCAACTATTTCTCCCCCCAACACAATCCTAAGTTTAAAAATTCTGTCCAATTATTTATAAATTTTTAAAAAATATTTAAAAAAATCGATATCACCGAAAAAAATCCAGTATCGTTTTTTTTTACATTCCCCAGCAAAGTGTCCACGATAATTGACAGAATAAACTGACCTGAAAAAGTAACACACGTCAGTCTCTCCACCCTCAGGAGCCCGGTACTTTTTTCTTGTGCAGAACGACACGCCGGCAAGTCTGGTTCGCAGTGAAAAGGGCAAGATCGTGAGAGAGTCGGTGGCTCGAAGCCTTTCAATATGCATGGGGTGTCACGGTTCATTTCAGTCTTCACCAAGTACATATACATACGAAATAGTAAATATATATTTGTACAACATAAAGCACATATGGAGGGACATGTGTGGGTATTCGAAAGTCGAGGATTTGCTGGAGGTGCTATAGCAAAGTATCGTTGGAGTAATAGTATGTCGGAGCATGCTGCAAAAGAACGTTCTTGCTGGGCGAGTAGCAAACATATAGGTTACCTCGTTTTGCTACTCGATCGACAATACCTGAGGGGTGCTTTTTACGACAGGCGTATACTTATGGCCCCGTACATACATCTATATACCTAAATGTATATATTTACGCACGTAGATGCCTTTAAAATGGAATGCAGTCCACGACTCAATTCCACTTTCAATTCCCGAAGAACTTGCTGCACTATTCGCAAGGAAATTTCGCAATTTCGATCTAGAAATTTTATTTTCAACTTGTGCAATTCTCCTCCGCGCATAATTGCTTTTGGTATTGCGTTTCTACTTTTTTCCCTTTGGCCTAGTGTCCCAGGCGTGTATCGATGCAACTGAATTCAGTCTCCCTGTCGATTATTATGATCCATTGTTCGTTCCATGCCCGCGATTAATTCCAAGAGAAAGAAAAATTCAAATTGCTCAAGCCAACGAGTTTTTGCCTGGTTTCTGGCAGGGGAAAATTCAACTGGCTGCTGCCACGTTATTGCGGCTGCCGGAGATTTGAAAAATGTCGAAAATCTGCAGAAATGGGAAGGAAGTTTGATCGAGTTGATGAGAACGCAATTGCGAAGGAATTTGCGAAAAACACACACATGCACACGTGCGCAGAGCAAATGAGATCGATAAAAAAAAAAAAAGGCATTTGAGACCCACCAATCGTGGATAAAAGGGATGAAGGAAAAAAAGAAACGGGAAAAGGGCGAGAAGGAGGAATCGCCCGAGGTGATGTTTAATGCAAACTCATCGATTCGCCTCTCAGACATTTTTCTATTTTTCGTCGAGCGCAGAGACTCTAGACTTTCCTGTCAAGCTCAATCTCTGCGAGGTTTCGTATACGTAGCTAAGTGTGTCTCTGTGTATGTGCCTATAGCTCAGCAGCTTCGGGAGATTCGCCGGAGCATTTGCGCGTCTCCACACACGTTGTACGAAAAGATTGCTGGCGAAGATTCTATGAGTGATGAAGGCTGCGGTAAAAGTCGGATCTGTTGGCGCGGGGCGGAAGAAAAATAAAGCCGAACAGAGGCGTTGAGGAGGAAGGAGGAGAATCCTAAAAGAGGGAAAAGGAGGCAGCAGCAGAAAAGTGAGAAAGAGAGAAGCCCTCAGGGGCCGGGGATTTTCCAACCCTTGAAAATCCCGCCCCTTGACCCGGAACCAGGGCGACCATGCTTCTCCTCTGTGTCCCAACTTTTCTTTTTATCTTCCGATGTCCTCGTTCTCCTTCTTCATGTCCAGTGATCGTCCAAACGAATTCCCACGTTTTGATCAACGACACCAAAGCTATCAACTAAATACCAAATGACCGCGACGAGTCGATTCATCTCCATGGACATGGAGATTAAAATCACCCGATCAATTCCCCTTTGTCCAACTCATCGCCAGGCTCGAGCTTTTCATCTTGTTCGGAATCTCCGCATAATTTTCGACTCACTAAACAAGAACCATCGGCTCAGAAGGGAAACGTCAGTCGAGAGTGGAAAAAAAATGTCGACCTTGTTGGGAGATTCAGGAATTGAGAATCAGCTGGAGCTCATGATGTTGCTGGATGATGATGTTTCGCTCGGTCCATTACTGCGATTACGAGAAACTGCCATTTCAGATTTCGTGGTTCTTCTGCAACCTCCAAGGGCAAAGGAAGGAAGGAGAGGGTGGCGGAACTTTGCTTCTCCCCTGCTCGAGGAACCCTCGAGTATTTTCATCCCTTCTCACAAAATATCTTGGCCAATATATCGCTCGGAGTAACCTCGATTCATGGCCGCCATTAGTCTCTTACGAGAGGCGATTTCACGTTGTTATCTCGTCATCGTATCACAGTCCTGAGACTACGTTTATTTTTGAATAAACGTTATATTACCTCAGGAATAACCTTGACGATTTATTACGAATATATATTTCTATGGGAACATCTATACACATGCGCCAACGATAAGAAACAAGTGGAACGTCCTTCTGTCACTGTTGCAAAATTGACACACATTTCTTTTTATTTCCGGCTGGTTGCCACCAGACTCGACTCAACATCCAGATCGAGCCAGACCTCGTTTTTCTTTCATCCAGCACACTGTTTTTTCCTCCTCTCGACAGTGCAGAAAAAATGGAATTGTGTGGAGAAACTTCTCGGGGAATTATGCTCGAAACTATAAAGCGATTTAATTTTTTTTTCTACTTCAATTCCGAAAAATGGCAAAATATTGTGGAGAATAAATTCGAACTTGTTTTTTTTTCCGCTTCAATTTGAAAAAGTGTCAAATGGTGGTAAAAAAAACGGATAAAGAAATTCGTAATTGGTCCATTTAATGGGCTTAATTAATAATGGATTTTTGTTATTTTTTGAACGTCCAATTGTCCACTGTTTCGCGTAAGTAGAAAAAGCGACAGGTCAGACATTTTAAAAATAAGGGGAACCCTACAAAATTCAGAGCTCTGGGGAACGACATGAACGCCCATGACCAGTAGAGATGAACAGAACCTCAGACACCTTGGCAAGCATGGCTGGAAGACGAAGAGACAAGCAGGTACTTGAAAGCTCCTGCGGAGTGGCAGTTGCGAGGACGAGAATAGGGTGGAAAAGTAAAAGGGAAGAGAAAAAAGGTGTTGAAGCAAAGGAAACATACTGTTTGCTCTGCCTTCATGGATATTTGAAGGTTGTGAAGTTTCCTTTGTCTCGTACAGTTGAGCCAACAGGCTGACTACGAATCTCCATGGTGAAAGAAGCCTCGTACGACACTCGCCTCCCATTTCATTTCCAGCAACACATCTCGTAATGTTTAAGCACTTGGGACACTTCTCGACAACGCTCTGTTGCCATTGAGAAACGTTAACTTCTCCGGAGAGATAAGAACGAGGCTCGAGAGAGAGGAAAAAATTAGCATGGCGCGTATAGTGCCTTTTGTTCATCATCAGACGCTTCTATGGATTTTCCAGAACTTCCTGCAGCTTCAAAAATAATGAAAAAATAATGAAAAAAATGTGAAAATTCGTAGAAATTTTTTCTTCATTAAAAATCGAATCTTCCACTAAGTAAGTCGACAGTTGCTCGAATAAGAGTAAGAGAAACCATTAGCAGCAGGAAAGAGCTACGTATCGGAAAGAAGCATCTTCAGGACGCCGGAAATAAATAACAAATTATCAAAGCCACACTGCGGAGAAGCTTTGCTTTTTTTTTTTGTGCTCGTAAATAAGAAACTGCCAGATCCTTCTTTTCTATCGTTGGGCCATGAGAACCTCTTGCTTGCGTACAACGTCCTTCTCCTTCCTTTTCCGCGCTTTCTGTGTCTGTTTTTCCTTCTCTCGGTACCGTGTACCACAAAGTGGTTCACGGGTAAAATCAGATGGCTGTAAATCGTTGTTGAGAAGGAAACAGCCGAGCAGGGAGAGCCAGAGAGCGAGAGTTTGTGTTTGGTTGACTGGTTGGTCGTCCGGGACTGCGATGCTTTGGGGTTTCTCGGAGGTTTGCGAAAATATCCTCGCCAAGAGCTTGCTTGTTGTTTGTATTTTTCTTCCTAAATAGAAAAGGCGCTTGCGAGGAGTTGTTGAGGAATTCTTGACATCGAGGCTCCAATTTTCGAGGTTCAAATCATTCGATGGTCCCTCAAAGACCCGAGTAAATATTGATAAATATTCGGACACGTGTTTATGAACGAAGGAAGATCCCTGGACAATTCTCCACACGCAGCAAACGCTCGTGACTCGACGCCTGGAATTCCCTGTTCGAATTTGCATTGCTCTTTGCCCGGAGTGTTCGAGGGCCTGCGGAGATGGACAGAAGCATTCGAAATAGAATGTTGAGGAGGGCAGGGAACGAGAGAGTTTCTAAGTGTGAAAAGGAGAAGGCGATAAAATTGGTTACAGAAGGAAAAACAATGGATTCTTGACAGTGAATAAGGACACGCAAGCGTCTGCTGTGTTGAATTTTCTACGAGTATATATTTCGAGGATCGAGGAAGAATGGGAAAGCGCGAGTAAAGAGAGGCGAAGAGAAAAATAAACAAGAAGAAGAGAATGAGAACATGGTGGCTAGATAGAAACTGGTAAACGTGGTCCAGCCGGTTGGACTAGTATTGCAAAAGCATCGTGCCCAGAGATTGAGGCTAGAGTTGAGCGCGTTCCATTTTTCTTCGCGTTCGTTCGGGCCTTTATCCTCTCCACCTCCTTCCACTCGTCGAATTAATGGTTCGGGCGTTAATTGTTTGCCGATCAAATTTATTCGCGCTTGGAGAGGCTCTGCCATCTCTTCCGCACACTCTCTGGTGCGGAGTCTGTGCCGACATTGCTGCAGGAGATCAGGCGGTTTAATCGGTGTGTGTTTCGGGAGCTTGTATTGGTGCAGAGGAGATTCTCTGGCGTAGCTCTCGCAGCAGCAGAGCTTCACCGATTCTCGTATTGCTATCACTCCCATACCCTTTCGATGGGGGGCTGAGGGTTGGAGAGGGGTGAGCAAAAGTAGGGGATGCAGCATAGTTTCCTCGGGTCCCATTATCCCTTTGCACACCTTCTATCTCTCTGCTATTTACATTAAATCTCAGCCTAACCCAGACTCCCTTGAGCACCTTCCAAGAGTTACATTGAAATGGTTTTTACTCTACTCCGGAACGCTACACCCAAGTCTCGAGTATCCATTCTATTTATTCATCCCACAATACAGTTAAAAAAATTCTCTGCTTGTTTATAAGATGCTGTGCGAAATTTTTGGACATTTCATGGAGAATAATGACGAGCAATTTTCTTTAAAGCCTTGCGATCGATTCCCCACCACTTAGGGGTACTTTTCCCTCGAGCTTGCACGCCCCATACGTTTCTTCAATTCTCCATCTCGCAGAAATATTGCTCCGCTGTTTCCGCGCGTACACACGTACCCGACTTATATATTCGAAGTAACGAAGCTCATTATGCGTGCCGGAGAAGAATTTCTAGCTGAGTTACCAGCCGTACGAGACTTGAGCAACCAGAGTCACGACTCGCGGAGAAAGACAGAAAAACACACGGAAATAGAAAAGAGGAGAGAGAAGAGAGCACCGCGTGGAATTTACTCAAGTGCATTTTACTGGGCAACTTCAAGTTTTCTTCAGCAATGCAACTGTGTATTATAAATACACGACGAAGAAACATCCCTTTATGGCTCTCCTGCAAGACTTTTTATGACGCTCCACTCGTCGTAACTTCCTCGGACCTTCTGAATTTTTTTTTAACGAAAAATAATAAAAAAATTATCGAAGATTTGAGAGGAGACGAAAAATTAATCAAAACGAGTGTTTTCCGTGATAAAAAAATCCTGTCCAACGACCTCTAGCCCAATTAATTTTTAAATTCATTAATGGACGTGGAACTAGCCCGTTTTTTCTGTGCCAACGAATACCGCACGAGCCCCCTGTCAACTTCGATAAAAAGTTTAATGCAGAAAAATACGCCTCGGCGCAGATTTACTGCTCTATTTTTTTTTTATCCTTCATATCTTGAGTGCATAATATTTCATATATATATGCAGCAACAGTGGTCGGAATAAATTAGCCAAATGCCGTTGAAAGGCTCGACTCGGTGGCGCGTTAAATATTGAACGTGGCAGACCGCGAACTCACAAACGATGCAGCTTGACGCGCGCGCCTCAACATTTCTCGCTCAGCTCAACCGACGTATATCCAACCCCTTCGTTAGGACTTTCATTTCTCCCTCCCCCCTCTCTCCTTTCTCGTCAACTCTCCTTCGTTTCTGTGATTAACTTACGTGACGGAGAAAAGCTTTTGCTACGTTTTCGCGGCTGCCATCAAGCTTTTCATCAACCTTCGTGCCCGACGATCAAATCCCAACGTCCTGTTGGAAAATACACCGAGTTCAGTATCCACGTCTGTTCATACACGGCCACTACTACTTGCCAACAAATCTCGTGACGCACTCAAGGCCGTCCACCAAGTTTAATATTAATTTCCGACGAATGAGAAGTCGTGCGAGGCGAATTCGTGTCGTTCCGCACTGCTACTTTTCTGTACAGACGAGGATTCCTGATAAAGTCGTGCACAAAAATGCCGCAAGTGCAAAAAAATATGAGCAGAATCTCCGGTTACGCTTTCGTCAAGTTTTTCTTCTTTTTCCATTATAAAATCCTTTCTGCTTCTAATTTTTTCAGCCCCAAAAATACATCCTCAAGTTATTATATTTCCCATTCAATAATTTACGATTTAAATCGAATCTGCAATTTATTAAGGGCCAAGGAAATTCATTTCGTATCAGAATGTTCGTCGATTTCATTTGTTTTTTCTTTTTACATTGAATCAAATATTTTAATGGCGGATTCGATATGAATTCGATGTATCCATCGATAACTTCGTGGCTCGCGACCCAGAGTTTCTTCCATCGAGGTAAACGATGCATTTGGAGGATGAGGACTCGCAATATTGGCAACTGATTCAGTCAAATTGTTGCCGAAGGAACAAGCCTGACGGTTATTTATGTAGGAAACAATCGAGGCTCGCTGCACGCTCGATGAATCACAGTCTATTATTATGGGGTAACTGCAGAGGCTGCGTGTACCAGGCTGACGTCTTGTCACAATAATTCGCTCAAAACGTTTCAGAGCCACAAGTCCATAAAATTGCTCGGTCGAGCTTTCGCGGTCGCCTGCGTGCAAACGCCTCCGAGCTTGCAATTGATATATTCCCTGACAAATATCAGCGTAAATATCAAACGAAATTGAAGCCCAGTAACCTAGAGGAGTCGAAAGGACCGAAACAGAATCCCTTTCTTCGATTATTTCGGTCCAGGGCAGATTATATATTTCCGCAACGGACCTCGCTTGAAAAACAAGGGAAATTTTAATTATTTTCATTTGATTAAATACTTTTTCACATTGATCGAGGAATTTTTCAATTTTTCTATCAAGTTCCTCATTTTTTTTCAATAAAAACTAAATTTACAATAAAAATTGAATTTTCTTCGAAATTTTGACGAAATAATTAAATTTATAATCCCAGCAATGACGACGATTATTTAATCGTGATTATTGATGTAATCAATTAAGCAGTATCGAGTAAAAAATCCTCAGGAATTAGTTGTCGAAAGAATGTGAATTTTGCGTCGTAATAGAAATGCGTTTGGTGCATTAAAAGGATCGAGTATTCGAATGGGAATACTTGGTCTCTAGAAAATAGTTTTCAACGATGTTATATATAGTCGGGATAGTAGAGCCGGGAGCGTGTGAAGCGCACTCGTGAGATCGGTAGCCCTGGGAGAGTTCCTAGAGCGTCGTCGAAAGAATTTCAATTTTCAGAGGCTTCGAAAATTTTCGAACCTGCAAAATGCTCAGAAAGTGTTGGTGAATTAGTCGAATTAACGGGACAGTACGAATTTATAATTTTAATCATTTGGACGTGAAAAATAATAATAAAAATGATGAATACGAGGAAATAAAGAGAATAAATAATGAGAAAAGTAATAATCGTGCTCGTTTGATTAACCGGCGTTTTAAAATAAATTAATATTATGTTCGAGGACGTCCTCATTAAGTTGAATAATAATAAATAAATCTCGTGGGACGTGAGATGTAATTTTCATCTAATTTTGCTGGCTAGATGACGACGGAATAAAATGGCTCTAAAATATTCAAATCTGCTCGGGTGCGAGGGAAGGGGGAAGAGAGAAAGGGTAAGTGTGTGCGTTAAGCGGAGCTGGTACTTTCTTTGTGCGGAGCTTATTTTTTCATAATCTTTTCGGACATCCCACGAGGATTTGGGCTCTTGCACGAAACCGAATTATTATTCAGACAGCGGCAAAGTCCTCGTCTGTGTGGGGACCCTCGTGGCCGCGCCCCCAGCACCCTGGATGTGACTATGTGCTCGCCTCCTTTCTCTCTCTCCCTCATTATTGTATTGTAAACCTACGAACATATATCCATAGGAAAGTGTAGTGGGAGCTTCTCGAGATGCACTGACACGTTTTAACGATTTCTCTCCTCCAAACAAAAATAATTATTATTCCGAACACGATGTTCTCTTTCGCACTATCCCTCTCCCCCTCTCTTACCCTTTCTATTTCCCTCCACAAGTCCACTCTCCTCCATACACGCCACTAACAACTCCCCGTACATTGTCCTTCACATTTTGCATATTTAATATCCACCAAAGTCGCGATAAATACATGCACGAGTTAAATGGATGATAGGAAAACGGTGGACGACAACGTGTGAGTGTGGCAGCAAAGAATATTAGCCAGAAGAGCTTCAGGAGTATAGGGAGCCTGGAAATATCACGAAGTAAGTTTCTCCGCCAGTTTTTTCTACCCCTTTCCACTCATCTCCCATATTCTCCTTTCAACACAAGATTAAATCTCCGGTTAAGCTCTTCGAGAAAGAACCCAAGAGGATGCAACTTTCCACGAAAAGCCCATACGGTCCAAACATGCGGTAGAAACACCTTAATAGGGGAACATTTTAATCTTTCTTTAGTATTTTCGTATCTCGAACCCAAAAAACACGCAAGGGTGGCTTGAAAATTAAATATTCATTTTTTTTCTTTGGCGTCGTCTACACAAAATATTCGAAATTTTCTTTAAACACGAGAACACAATGTTTTTTTTTTCTTTCGTTTTCGAAAATTGAGAAAAAATCAAATTTTCATGATTTTTTTTTAGCGTCGAAACGAAATTTTCGGAATTTTTATTAATGACCAAGAGCACGATGTTTTTTTATTTGTAAATGGACGTTCTCGTGGGCCGGCCCCACGTTTTAGGGGAAAAGTTGCGAAATACGATTTATCTAGTGGATAAAGTTGTCGGGGAATTCGCCCCCGGGAGGAGACTCGAGTTGGGAACAATTCTCGGTCAGTTTGAGCGGGTATTTCGTGAGCTAGGAGTTCCCCTTGGACAAGACAAAAGGTGTGTGGACAGTGGATAGCACAGACGCGATGTCTATGATAGAAACGTGTTGAGAGAAAAGAGACTGAGAATAAAACAGCGAGGAGAAAGAGACAGAAAGTTGCCCTCCTGTTGCCACTTCTCTTATCGCTTTACCCAACCCTTGTCTCTCGAACGCTCGGGGCTTCCTTTCGCTTGTCTCTGCGTTGTTCTTTCTTTTTGTCTTTGCTCTCCATCCCATTCGTATATATAAATATGTGCACGGTTGCTTTGGTACGAAGCCGACCGAACGAATCGAGTGAAACCACCGCCGCGAAACTAAAATAAAAAGCTCAAAAGCGAAAGAAACGAATAAGGAAGAGGGAAAGAAGGAGGAGGAAAAGAAGAAAGTAGGAAGAATAGATGGGGTATGAAATAGGATTTATCCAGTGATAGAAAGTTCTTGCACGATTCCAACTCTGCACAATACAGAAAAACCGAACGATGCAAAAAGAACGCGACACAAAAGTCTACGAATGTGTCACAGACCCAACAATTTATATCTATGTACTCTGCATCCATGTATATTTCATATACATATATATATCAGATTGAATTCCGAGAAGAACGAGAATTTCGTGATCGGTGTGTGTGCACAGTAGCGGGACTTTAATAAAATGTAAAAAGAAAAAAACTGAAAAGGAATGGAAATATGAAAAGTGCAGAAAGTTCGCGTTCGAACTCAAACCCATTTTTTCGTGAGAAACAGATTCAGGTGAATAGTAATGGACCACGTCGAGGAATTGAGAAAAAAGAAATTGCAAAATTTGTAGTATTTTTTGAAATTTTTTCGGAAATTTGACTGGCGATTACGATAACAAGGGTTCAAGTTAATTATTGGGCTCGTTTCGTCGAGTCGTATTGTTGGATGATTCTAATTTTACGGCGCGTGCACGAGCCCCGGGAAAACTTATATTGTAAGATTAGCGGACACAAACTTTTATCATTCGTCGCACGGGCTGCGAGATCCGAGCTCATTTATATTTAGGACAAAGATCACGACGCTTGCAACATCGGAGAATTGTTTGGAGAAGTTTTTTTAAATTCCTTTCCTCTTTCCACCAAATCAACTCCCGGCAGATTCACATTTTATAAATTTATATAGAGACTTGTGTAAGGGTCAAGAAACCCATTTGAAGAAACAATTTCTCTCGCAACGATCACGCGAACATTGCGAAATTATTTATGGCCTTGCCGCGTGTATCGCGGACTCGGCCAGAAATCGATTACACTCTCAGGATTCCGGAGACCAAAAGCATTGAGACGAAGAAAATATTAAAAAAAAAAAAAAAAAAAAAAACACATTCGTCGAGACGGCGTCACCAGAATTTCTAATCCACTTTATTCGTCGCTTCAGTAATTCGGTACGGATGCTCGGAGTGTGATGCAGGTTAGTTTTTACCTTTTGAAAAGTGAGCCACAACCTTTCGTTGCTCCTTTATCGAGCCTTGGGCTTTCACAATTGTTTCCCTGAATGAAAGCTCTCGAAGGCGGAAAAAGCTGCTTGGTCCAAGCACCGCAATGTCGTAATAGCGAGGAACGCAGAAGTTGCGAGGCCAAATCCTTGTTCCTAGGAATATAGTCAGCCGGTGGGAAAAGCTTTGGGTGAGGGAAGAAATAAAGGTGGAGATATAGAGTATGGTTTTGTGTTGGTACTAGCTCTGGCGTTAGTTACACGCCGTTTCATTTCGAGCAGCGCCCTCTGCCACTGTTTATAGGCACTCTTCGGGTTCTCTCGCTCGTGCTCCTTGCCAAGCCACACTCTTGTTTCTTCTGTTCATTTGAGCGGCCTGTATTCTCTCTTTCTCTTTGGCCAATCGTACCAGGTGCCTCACTCGACTTCACCAGTGCGCGCGATGGTACTCTCATTCGACAACCGGAACTTTCAAGAGACGCCCTTCCGCAGCTGCAAAAGTTGGCTAACTTTTAGCTCGAACCACGTCCTTCATTCAATAGACCTGACGACTTGTGCTCCTTCATTTCCTTTTTAATACACTTGTTTCTTTTTTATTTGGCTCTTTTCGTTGCCGAGTGCCTGTTTCCTTCCCAACGCTGCTTTGTCGTTGATTACATTTTTCTCGCGAAACTGTCATTAGTTTCTCGTTTACCATGTCCAGGCTGAATCCGTTTGACAAGATGAGGACGAGTTCAAAGTTACCTCGAGGGATTTCTATAAATTTCAACAAGTTGCGTGGATATTTAGCGATTTTATGGAGATTCGAGCAATCGAATTAGTCAAGACGTCCGAAGTGAAAACGTTATCAAATGCCCGGGTCCTTTAGAGTCTCATCCGCTGAGGAGCGAGCCTTCTTTGTCTTCTCAATGACCTTTGCGTCCAACGATCCTAAGAAGCCCCACGGGGATTATGTCTGAGCATATCAGGGAGGTTACTACTGGCACAGGAAAACGTTGTGGTTCGATCAAGGATCCTACCATTTGGAGCGATTCTCATCTCCGCCTTTTGTTCCTCTCGCTCTCTCTCTCTCTCTCTCGCTCTCTCTGCTTCCTTCTTTTTCTTTTCTTACCCTATATTTCTCTCACTTCCACCATGACATACAGGGAGATATTCCTCGATATCCTCATCTCTCTGGTGGCTCCTTGATTCCGATTAGACTCTCGGCAAGGTCGATAGGGATCAGCGTTAACTTTATCCTCTTTCGTGTTTTCTCTTTTTTTTTTACCTTCTCCTTCTCCAGCTGCAAAGAAGGTGCTTAAATCTGTCGTGCTTCCCGAACCGATAAATTTAATTCCAGAGAAATCCTTCTTATGGGGCATCGCCCACGGGAACGTCGCTTGTTCTCTGAATTTTATTTTTTTATTTTCATTTATCGCTCAAAAATCCGAAGCATCTCAGCGACAATAATGGAGCGTAAGTTATAGGACTGCCTTCAAAATTTCATCCCGATGTTCCACATCGAATTCTTTCCATTTTTTATTCAATACAATTTTCATTGGACTGGCTATGAAGCAGCGGGGAATTCATAACATTTTTCACGTTTTATCGACCCTCCGAAGCACCCATAACCTCACAAAACATCGAAGCCTTGCTTGGGCACTCACAAATATTTTATAAACGATTTGTCGATTTTTTATTTGGAGGTCGTAACAGAAAATTTGGGTCTCAAGAAGTTGGCAATTTGCGTTGATTATTAAATTACCACTAACACGAATTTTACAGCTTTCCTTTCACGTTGCATCCGTTGGTGGATTCTCAGGGATTGTGCTCGCTGATTACACTTCCAAGACAGTGGCCCATGTCGCTTAGGTCATAGTCGTGAGTATACCCAGAGGGAAGAAACAGAGACGTATGTCCAATGTCCAGGGAGAAACGACCGAAAATGAATCTTTGGACTCGCCCCAAGAGCTTAAAGCAACCGTGCCAGCCAACGTATATGTTGTGTGTATATGTGCATGTATATATATAAATTACTGGGGGCCAGTGCCCTTAATCCAAGCAGCAAACAAATTATACGAGCATCCAACAGGGCAAGCTGGTCGAGCATCGCTCTAGTGATAGTAAGAGGGACATAAACCAGAGTCTATCAACTATGCTCAAAAGGCAAGCCACACCAGTTGAAAAAAAAACCCGAAGGAACATATTTTTGCGAAATTTTGATGAAATTTTTCAAATTTTCGTATTTTACTTTTTCCGAGTTGGTAGGCCGCCCGACTCCAAAAAGAAAACTCCTCAGCAACATTTTTCTCAGATGCTTCGTTGCTCGGCAATCATCGAAACAACGTCAGCCAATACCGTACGCTGGACGGACGGAGTGGGCGGTCCCCGGACGCGTCGCCTCATTGGCTGTCACTTCATACGTCGATAACTCCCGATCTACGCAGCTGAGAGAAATAATTCCGAATACTTTTCTCTCTAGAATTTCAAGAGCTATCCAGCCATAGAATTCTGTCACCATTGGAGAGATATTTTTCTATATATTCACACACAACTGTGTGACATGTCGAGCAACACAACTTGAAGCCGTCGAGCGCATAAAAGTCAATTCTGAATGTGCAATTAGGGACAAGAACGTCTCAATGGGATATTCATGTACTGCGCACTCCGGATTCCTCATTCTCGATTCCGTCATTTCAATACTACGTGAAAAAGCACCAAACACCCCAGGGAATGGAAAATCGTTGTGCACTGTTGTTTTTATTTCTATTTTATAGCCCACGCATAATACACTAATAGAAATACACGTGTGTAGGTGAATTCGGATACAGGTTTGGATATGAAATCGAACAACGAGAGTCCCTCGGGTGATTGACCTCATCCACTCGTCGATCCACATCAAATTATAATCCGCTTCGCTTCGTTTCGTAATCACGTTGCCGCCATAATCGTTCTCACGGCCATTGGTCCGATTCCCCAGCTACATTTATATGCCCCGGAGGCATTGAAAGAAAAAAAAAACGACATGGCAGAAATAAAAAACAAGAATCGAAACAAAGCCTCGGATGAGGAAATCCTTTTCTTCTCCACTAATGAACAAACAACTTTACATCCAATGCCAAAAATGGTACGAGGCACCAACGAGACATGGAATGCTCGAAAAAAACGTCCACCAATTATTTGGCAATCACAATTCATTCCTGTCTCTACCAAACGTTACATGTTTTTCTCATTAACGATATTTTCTCTTTAATCAACTCACTCTTCTGTAAATGTAAATTAATTCAACTCGATTCACTGGGAATTTCCACTTGAAACGTTGCTGCCCATTCCCGACTCGATTAACGAAGCAAATGAGCCAAAAGAAAAATAATTTTCGGTTTCAGTCCAACTGTGCGAATTTCCATAAAAATGTCCAGGGTTTTTGATAGGAAAATCGAACCCTAAAAATTATTCAATCGATTTTCTATTCGACGACATTTTCAAGGCTCAATTTTCTCTAACGAATGGAACAGCCAATACAAGCACGAATCTCGTTTCGGTGATACGCTTCGAACTCGAACTTAAGGTTCTCAATATCTCACACACATTACACGCGTTCAAGACTATCGGGCTTCCGTTGGAATAAACGACACAGATGATGTTTGAAAGTTGTTTTTTTTTTTTTAATTCTTGTTGCTCCTCACTTTATTGCTTCGTTTCATTGCTTCCTGGAGTTCTCCATTGACAAAGATCCCTCTGTCTCTCTCGTTTCTTTCTTCACTCTCTCGCTGACAATGCCATCGACAAGATCAAGGCAATCGAGACGTTTCTTTGCTAAAGAAACGAGAGAGACGAGCGAGTAGAAAAACGTGAAAAAAAATGAGAAAACAATTTCGCGAACAGCGAAAAAACGAGCTGGAGGAATAATGAGAAGAGAATTTTGTTTCGCGATAGCACGAACGCCCTTATTCGGACAAACAGGAGGCAGATTACAAGATTGAACAATAACAAGCAACCGAGCACGATTGCTCATCAATTTTTTCCTAATTAAATATGTTCAAGATCATTTTAATTATTGATTATTAATTAAGACCCAAAAAAAATGATCTCGATCACATTTTTTTCATTATTCGATGCTCACAAGATAGAGCTCTGGTTATGAAAAGCAATTTTGTTGGCGAGTGACGAACAGAGATTGAAAAAAGGGTGAGCTCAGGCGTCGATTTCTCTTTCCCCAATTTGGCTGGTTCCCTCGATTTATAAAGTTTAGGGGACTGCGTTCCAACTCGAACAGTTGCCTTCGAGTCTTTTCGATCTCGTTTTAGTCTACACCCTTCGGAAATAGGGCCAGAGGTTTTGAGCATAAGAATGAAGCGATGAGTGAGAAGCAGAGGGAGAGGGTCACACGAGGCCTCCGATAAAATTAATCCAGCGATATCGAGATTACATTCAGACGTTTTACTCGGAGGCTGCAATCGGATGACAAGAGACTTTGCCCATGAGCGGAGAATTGTCACTTTATTCGGTGAGGAATCCAAATGTGTTGAGGGATGAAGACGATCGAGAGGTTTCCTCAGAATTCCAAAGCCATGAGGGTGGTTCCGCGAATGATGACGGAACGGCATGGCCCCACGAAGATTGAGAAATTTATCGTGAACTATCCGAGCACAAATGTAAAAGAATCGGTGAAAAAAAATTGCTTCGATATGGGATTACACTCAGAGGTCTATTTTTTATGGGGCTTCAATATTCATATCCTCTATGGCATCTCCATTCGACTTCGTGAGTGGAAAATTCTCATATTTCCACTAAAATACACGAATGTCAATTTTCACTCAGGAAAAAATTGACCCACTTTTGTTTGGCTGTTAAAAAAATGAAAAGAATGCTACCCGTCATCCTTTCGATCGTGGGGGTTGGAAATATTTCTTTGAAAACTTTTATAATCGATTTTCTCGATTCCCACTCCATAATAAATCATTTTGAAAAAAATAAAATTCGTGATAAATTACATTTTGAAAAAAAATCCAATGTCTATGAAAAACAAAAAGGATTTTTCCGACCCCCTGCATGTTTCAAGATTGCTTATTAACTCAAAATCGAAACAATTCTTCGTGAATATTTTTCCTCCTGAACTCTTCGTATTTGAGGCTCTGGAAAACCCGAAATTTTGCTCGACGGTTAGGTGCGAATGCGGAACGATTTTTCGAGCGTTAAAAAGAAAAAAGGGAGGGTGAGGGTTGATAAATAAGAATAGGGGTAGTGAACCAGATGAGGTAGGGAAGCAGATGAGTGTCGTCAGGAGACTGTGCCCTTAATATCAGACGCCGAAAAGACGAGGAGCACCGAGGGAAAATGGAGACGATACCGAGGCTGCGAAAACGTGACGAGGGCTGGTCCAGGGGGGTGTGAAGGGGTTCAGGGTTGAGAAACGGGTTGGAGGTGAACGACGTTGAAACGATGAGCAGTTGAGACATGCAGGCAGTTCGGGAAACGCTCACTCCGGCGCCCGCATTACGACTACATTCAGCTAAAACGCGTGGATCACCTTAACGGTGGCGCTGGGCTGCATCAAGTGCTGGCAATTGTCGCTTTTCTCGGTCGCCTGGAGCGTCTCCCAACCATTGAAATTTCAATCGCGCTGCCATACCGACGTCTCAGAACTTTTTTTCTTTCTCAATCTCGACGAATATTCATTTTATTTCCAAAATGTAAGGAAAAATTTCGAAACCCATCACAGCCAGAACGGAATTTCGTAAAAATAATTAAAAAATCATCTATCAAACATCCAGCAACCCTCGGGAGTTCCATTCGTTCAATCGCCTCGTCATCATCCTCCGGAAACGTTCGTCCTTCATGCCAGGACTGCGGGTTTCAAGTTCGGACTGAACCAAGTCGGAAAAATTCATAGCCTCCGATGCATCGAGCAATTGGAAAGGCATGCAAACTATCGAAGTCAAGACTCCCAAAAATTCTCGCTCCCTCATAGCTCGGTGAATCGAGTCGAGACTCGGAGGCTTCGTCTTGCAGTTTATCCTCGACATCGTGCTGTTCAACTCCTTGGAATACTCCGCGACGAGCTCCTCCAAATGGTGGGCATGAACGTCGTCATTCGTGTTCGAATAGAGAAGATAAACCAAATCGTAGGCCGGAGAATTCCAATAGCTTATTTGGAAGTCGAGCTGCAATAAAAATTATTCAAACTTTAAGTCCAACGACAAAAGTTCATCATTGACAGGGAAATCACAAGACAGCGAAATTATTGTCAAAAACTTTAAAAATTCCATTTTTTTTATCATTTTTTTAATGATTTGGGCTTTTAAAAAATTGCCTCTGAAATATTAAGAGACTTGATGAGAAACTTACGAAAATCTGATCAACGACTTTACCCTCCTCATCGTATCGGAACATCAAATTGTTTGCCCAGGCATCACCATGATTAATGACGTGAAATTCTTGTTCCTTAAAAGCAGCAGATTGCACAATTTTTTCGAAGACAAAGTCAGATAATTTGAACAATTTTTCCGAGTAACTGCAAAAAACAAAATATTCCCCCATTATTTATTATCAGAAATGATGGAAATATTCCGTTCATTTGTTTAGCCCACGTACTTGGAGTCAAGTCCTGGCCAATTTTTTACCTCGGCACTCAATTCTTTGCAAGCTTCTCTGGTGAAAAATTGTATTGGTTGGGGACAATCTTTGTGGTAAATGCCTCGCCGATAATGTGTTATGCAGTTCGGATCCTGGGGAGCGAAAATAAAATGAGAATCGTCATCGTTTCAAATGATAAAAAATATTTTCAACTGGCCACAATTTAAAAAAAAAACGTAAATTAAAAAAAAACTGTAAAAAAAAAAACAAAAAAATAATTAGGAGTTTTTTAATTATAAAAACACTAAAACGTGTAAGAAAATACTGTCAAAACGGAGCCTCGTTTAGGCTCTATGAATCGAGAGAGAAAACGCATGGAGAGTGAAATATTGGCAGAAATTTCATTCCTTGTTTTTGTTGAGAACAATAATATTTACCTTTTCCCAAAGTGCGACAGAGCTGGCATGAAATCGGGCTAGTCTCTTCATAACGAGGATGCAATGATCGCGATCAAGGCCACGTTGTCTATTCGCCATGCGAAAGCCTCGAGCTCCCAAATCTTCGAGCACCAGAAAAGAAGGATCTCCGATTTGTGCGTGAAAAACTTGAGCATTCAAACGACAATCTTTCTTCCCCAAAATCTCATCCATCTTCACGAGAGTGTTTAGCATCATTTTGATTTCCGTTTCGAACACTCCGGCCTCTCGACTCTGTTTTTTTTTCAACGACAGATAAAAAAGGCGATAACGATAACGATAAAAATCATGAAACACGAATCGATAGTATTTTTTTTTTGTCCTGGAAAATTCACTGCTAATTTTCACACAAACCCGACCTCTTGACACCCCGTATTTCCTTCGCGATAGATAAACAGAATCAATTAATTTAAATCAATGCTATTAATTCGTGACAACGATAACACTTTTCAGATAAATATAAAAATCGTCGAGACAGACGAATGGATGAATTTTTTTCGTTTATGTTTACGCCATTAATTCACACTAATTATCACACATGTCCGGCCTTTTGACCCTGTTTTTTTTTTCACGCTGCATGAAGAGAATCATTTAATGAATTTCGTATAAAAATGAAATAATTGCGTAATAATTGATAATAATTTTTTCAATGCCAAAAAAATTGAGCAACACGATTAGAAATATTTTTTCTGTGAGTAATTTACAGCGATAAATACACAACATTGCGAAATATTTACTCACCACATCATGACCGGCAGTGTTCTTGTTTAGAGAAACTTTGAAGATCAAGGTTTTTTCCTCGGGTGGGTCGTGTTTGGCATGGCCTCGTGTGAACGCGACGTTGATACGTGAGACGTCGCTCATATAGTTATCACCATTGTTAGTAGCAGATTTCGATGAAATAGAAAGAACGTCGATGCTATCGTCGTGTTCACTTTTCCTGATAATATTTTCAACCAATCCAGGGATAAGCCAAGGCGTAGCTTTGTTCGTATCGTTGGAAGTCATGACGGAAACTCCGACTGCGACAATTCAGTAACGAGTGATGATCCAACGCTGCGAGGCATTCGGGACGCGTGACGGTTTCTAAGTTTAGCCACCGGCTGGTCAATCTCGAATGTATTTTGCCACAGACACACTGAACACGCGCACTCACGGACAAATAATCAGAATCGTTCCTCATTGCTTCTCTCTTGTGCGTCCTCGAGCTAGAAGATTGCTCTGTATCTCGCAATCGACAAATAACGCTTTATGGCGTTATCAAATTTGTGCAAATCCCTTCGCAAACTTCCATAAATATATGCCTAAGATTTTCATCATTTATCATCGTCATGAGTTGTTTGCTACGTTCTTTCACATTTGCTAGCATCTCCGACCCCTTTCTTGCTAAATGGAATTTTGTTATTTCGACTGTTTCTCTAAAGACTAAGAATACACACGTTGGGTCAATATTTATTAATTATTTATTTACTTATGTTTATTGGCTATTTTTATGTTAATACTATTTTTTTATTCAATTGATTATAATAATTATTGATGAATTATTATTCAAGTAATTATAATAATTTTGAAAGAAAAAAAATGATTATGTAATTAATTAATAACTAATTAATTGAATGATTTATAATTTCTAAAAAAATATTATTATCATACTGATAATAATAATAATAATAATGGATGGGAACGGAAGAATTGTTGATTGGAGACAATATTAATTTTATTTTTCGTGTAACAACGCACGGCGACAGTGTGAAAATGAATAACAATCGATTAGTGTGTATCAATTTACAAATTTGATTTCGTAGAGACTAAATGTCGAGGATTCCTCGAGAATTCCAATCTTTGGAGCGTCCAATCATAATTTCACGGTAACGTTCGTCCTTGAATCCTGGACAGCTTATATTACCGCTAGTGGAAATGAGGTCCGACAAACTTACAACTTGCTCTTTATCAAGGATCACGAATGGGAAAGTCATAATCGAAGCTAATACACCTAGAAATTCACGTTTCTTCAGACATTCTTTCATCCAATCAAGACTCGGTGGTTTGGTCTTGCACTTTATTCTCAACATCGTCTCGTTTAGCGTTTTCGTGTATTCCGCGATAAGCTCGTCCCAATGACGAATTTTCACCTCGTCAACTAGACTCGTGTGCAAAAAATAATGTAGATCGTACGCTGGAGAACTCCAGACAGGCAATTGGAAATCAAGCTGAACAAAAAAAACAGGAAAAATTGATAATTTTATGTTTTTTTGGTTCTGGTTTTATTTCTCAACGTTTTTCAAAGAAAAACTCACGAAAATTTGATCAACGACTTTGCCCTTATCGTCATATCGGAACATCATATTGTTCACCCAAGTGTCACCATGATTAATCACGTTGAAATCATGCTCTTGAGGCTCAGCACATTCCACACCTTTATCGTAACAAATATCCGCCAATTTCAAATATTTCTCGGAGTAACTGGAATTTTGCAAAATTTATCGTGTTATTATCACCCTGAGCTCAAAGAGTCGTGGTTATTTAACAAACAAAAAGTTTTTCCCATCAAATTTATGATTCCGAGTTCAATTCCTTTTTCAATTATTATTATTTATTATTTTTTTTCAAATAGAAATATTTTTATTGAAATAATAACAATTATAATAGTCATTATAATCATCATCATTCGTTATGATTTTTGGGGTCAATTAATTATCGCGTATTTAATTATTGAATGATTATTTGCATCCATGTATTATTTGCGAATACGTATTGAGTCGTTCGTACCTGGAGCCGAGCTCTGGCCAGTCCTTGACTTCCTCACTCATGGTTCTGAATCCATCTCCAACCATTTTCTTGATTTTTTCGGAACATTCTTTGTAGTAAATTCCTCTGCGATAATTTTTAGTGCAATTTGGATCCTGAGTTTAAAAAAGAGCATGAAAAACAAGAGAAATATCGTGAGTGAAGGTCAAAAAGTTGTGACGAGCAGTCCGGAAGTGAAATTTCTAGATGAATTTTTTTTGTTTTTTTTACATATTCTTACCTTTTCGTGAAGTGCTACAGACGAGGCATGAAATTTGGCCAATCCTTTCATGACGAGCAAGGAGTGATCAAGATCAAGACCTGCACGTCGATCAGCAATGCGAAAACCTCGGGCTGCTAAATCTTCCAGCACCAAGTACGAAGGATCTCCAATTTGTGTATGAAAAGCTCGAGCACTCAAACGATAATTTTTCTCGTTTAGAATCGCGCTCATGTTCTCCAGAGTTTTCGTCATCATTTCGATTTCGGTCTCGAAGACTTCGTACTCGTCGCCCTTTTTTTTAAACCATGAGATTTTTATTTCGATCATTAATTCCAAGTAATTTGGAAATTAAAAATAATCCAAAAATTAAAAATGAAAAAATGAACGAAAATGAATAAACCACGATGACACTTGTCACTGACTTATTTTAGTTTCTCTCTTATGGCTCGGCACTATACTATTTTAAATCACAAGCTTTGGCGAACTGCCAAATAAATGCAAACAGATTTTTTTCCCATTTACTTTGATTTTATTTAAAATAATTCTCAATTTATTGGATTTTAATTCATCACGATCAATCCACGTTCTTTTTCAATGTTTTTTTTTTTTATGAATTTGTCGTTTTTTCTTACCATATTGCCAGCTGGACTGTCCTTGCTGAACGAAACTTTGAAGATCAGAGTTTTCTTTTCGGTTTCGTCCGGTGTCTGACTTCGCGTGAATTCGACGTGAACTCTCGCAATATCACTCATATAATTATCGCCGCCTGCAACTGCAGGTTTTGAGATAACACTCCGCACTTTTAGTCTCTCGTCATTTTCTGATTTCCTCAGAATGTTTTCAACGACATGAGGAATCATCCAAGGCGAGAACTGATTCGGATCGTTCAGAGCCATAGTTTTTTCGATAATTATCGGCCGCTCTCAACGACGAGTCACCAGCCACTGAATCTACGGGAAATCTTGACAGCTTGGCTTACCCACGGTACAGTCTCTCCGGGAACGTTTACTACAAGGACAAGTTTATCAAACTAGCAAACACTCAGCCAAACGGAATGTTCTTGTTTCTCTATCGCACGCATATGAAAATCTATTGTTTTTCTAATTTTTTGTCGCTAGTATTTATGATGATTCTTGTTTTATTTCCATTTTTTCTTTACTTTGATGAAGCCTCGAGCACATTTTGGTCTCTTTATTCCTCGCCTTCTCAATGAATTATCAAAATTCCTTCTTTTCTCTACACAAACCCAAGTGACCCAAGCTGAAAATTTTATAAGGTCATGGATGGAATTTAATTTGTTCATCAAACAAAATTTCGTCGTGAATATTTATAATGATTTTGGTTTTCTGTTTTCTTATTTTATTGAACTTCAACTAAAATCCCATTTTTTTCTCACGAAATTTTATAAAATTGTCCATTTTTTTGTTTCGTAGTTTTTGTTTTTTAATTTTTTATTTACTGGCAGTTGGGCGTTTAAAAAATTGGTGAATGGTGTGGAATTTTTATGTTTCGTTTGAGTCTTTTTTAGTGAAGGAATAAGGAAGAAGGGGAGGGTGTGAGTTTTTAAAAAAAAAGAAAGAAAAAATTAAAAAAAAAAAAAAAAAAAAAAAAAAAAAAAAAAAATGGCATTCAGTGCTGCGCCAAACGATTTTCATCTCAGTGCAGTACAGCAACGGATCTTGTGTGTTACACCTCAATTGCGTGGTCCGTAAACTTCTCCAACGAGCACTAAACGAGTCGTCAAGATATAAACTAACTTTTACGGCTCAACTAAGTTGCCTCATGCCACTATTTCTTTGTCAGGTAATTGCACACAATTCGTTCACGAAGTCTGAACATTCGTTCGTTTATTACGATCGTTTGGTGCAATCAAATTTATTTTGCGTCCTCCGAGAAGGACGCGAGGTCCTTGAAGTTCTAGTTACTTCAATTTTCAGTCCATTCGGGCTTAAAAAATTTTAATTTCCAGAAAAATTGTTAAAAAACCGAAAAGATAAAAAATGAGTTGAAAAATGATTTCAGAATTCTAGCAATTTTCGAAAGTTTAGTCATGATGGGCAATGCGCCATGGGATGACGGAAAAATTTGACTCACGGTCGACAACTTCGTACAAAATAATGCTCGACGATATTCATTTTTATTTTTTTTTTTATTCCCATCCGCTGATTGCCAACGAGATAAAAGATTAATCAGGCAGGAAATCACGTTCTAGATTTCGATAAAAATAATCTTTTTTTACCCCCTCGTATCATTGGAAATGTTGCTCTTAATGTCGTGACTCGATGCAATAGTCTTCCATATGTTGTCAATGGGAAACGCTTTATTTGAAAGTAAATATTGGAATTATCGAATCGGTGAGATAACAATTTATGAAAAATACGAGATCGTTTCAGGGAGAAAAGTATTTTTGTCGACGTAATCACAGTCAGATTGATATAGCAGATTATTTCAATAGTGAAATTCTTGTTTTTTCTTCTTATCATGAAATCGACAGAACTTCGACCGTCATTAATTCTTTTCTTGGTTCCTTCTAATTGATTTTTTTTTCTCAATCGTTTTCGCAACGTAAAATCAATTAACGTTGACCAGAGGCTTTTCCAGGGGGCGATATCAAGGCAGACGCTTGTAAACAAAAACAGAATGACTCGCTATCACTAATACGAAGATAATTGTTTAACTCATGCTTTTACATTGCGAAAAATAGCGTCAGTTCACGTTGAATTCCATCGTTGAGTTTCTTGATTAGCAGCTTCAGCACAACGTGACCATTCACTTTTTCGGCGATAACTAATGAATCGTTCATTCAACAGCGACGTACAGATACGAAGAAGATTCGACAGATATATATCGAGAAATATTCGAGTCGATTGAGCCGGTTGGGACTGTGAATACATAAAAATTCAGGAGTCTCTTGTGAAACGGGCAAAAAATGGGGAAAGCTTTTTTCTCAAGCATGGAAACACTTTTCGTGGTGAAATGGAGCCAAATGAAGGAATCGAGAGAACGAAAAAAAATGATCGCTATCAATTTCGTCCTTTGGAAACTCAAAGGTTGTGAAAAAAAAAAATTTCCATCCATTTTTTCCTCTTTTTCTAAAAATTCTCTCTGGCACGATTTAAATTTACTAATCTCGATGAAACCTCGTGATGATTTTCAGGATTTATAGAATTTTTTACTCTGATCGATTTCGTCCAAAATTCATTTGGATTGACAATTATTATTCCGTTTATTTATACACTCAGAATAGCTGTTTAATCTCGTACGGAGAAAATGAAAGATTGCAAAAATTTGAGGCGTCGCTGGTCCAGGACTGCGGGAGATAAATCTTCTTGAAGTTTTCAGTAGCCCATTTGGCCTTATCACCGACCCGTATAATCCCTGGTGTGTCACTGAAAATTCGCTGTTCGTGAGTTTATCGTCTGTCAAAGACTCGACGATAGCGATTAGCTCGCTCAGTCCCGAAAGTCTCGTGTTGGGAGTGTCTCGTTTCGCCGATAAAGCTCGGGATCCTTCAGTTCGGATTCATTGTTCGAATGATAGAAAAAAAAATAAAAATAACATGAAACCGAAATAAAAATTCAACAGGATTTTGAGGAAAAGTTTTCCCGGCCATTAAAAATGAATTTTTCATCGTTATGGGGATCGAAAAAATGCCCACGAAAATTTCGAGAGTGGAAATAAATATTAACGGAGAGGTAAATAAAATCTTGAAACTTTCATGACAATTGAGAATCGATCGATTGGAATATTCATCGAAATAATTGAATTTTATTTTTCAAAGATATTCCAATCGGATTTTAATATTTTTAATAATATTTAACAAAATTATCGATTTTCACTCAAAGCCTCGCCCGCATATAATCGAACTGCATCGTATATTCATACCGCGACGTGCAAATTTTATCTAGGCGTCACGTTGTTTCGTACGCGTCAATAATACTGCACTTCAACGTGTGAAAATTTTCACATCCCATTCCCCGCTAGCCATGCACATCGGGCTCCGTGCGGGTCGATACTTCGCGCGTCCTACACTGGAAAACCTTCCAATTTCCGGTCTGGTTTCAACGCTCTTTCGTTCCGGAAGTTCGTGAAAGCTTGGAACAAATTCTCTCTCCCTCTCTCCCCTTCTTTTTTATTCTCTCGCCCCCGAATATCCTGCTTGAGAATGGCTGAGATAACAGCGAGAAGATCATCCATTCGGAGCTTCCAGTACTTTGTCAAGCGTGAGAAAAACACAAGGAAACAACGGAAATTAAATAAGGGATCGAGCCTCTAAATAAAATTTCCTCCGACTCGAAGCTTTACACTTCGAACAACAAATTCTTCTAGTCACACGCGCTGTATCTATGAAAAAATTGAAAATTAGCCCATCGACACGTAAAAGTAATTTTTTAATATGTAGAAAGAGACACAGAGAGCGAAGGAAAGAAAAATAGAACGATATATTTCTTTTGTCGTGGCCAACCATAGGGCAAGAAAGGAAAATACAAAAATTATTTTTAAAAATAGAAAAATAAAAATAGTAAATAGCAAGAGAGAATGAAAATCGTTGATAATTGTCTAGAGCCCTCAATTCGCCGCATTATTTGAGCTTTAGACTACTTTCGGCTACAAGTCTCCTCAAACTAGACAGATCGTTGGAACGAGGCAGACTAAAGTTTTTATCAAAATATAGACGCAGCACATGGCATAACTCAATCGCAAAGACACGCCAGATTTTTAGCAGATTTCCCGATGCGATAACGTATGCACTCAAGTGCATTTTTTTATTACGTCTCACTATCTCCGTCCGCGTGTGACACGAGGAGAATAAAAATGACTGTCACATGATAGTGGCAAGATGATTTTCCCTGAGACGCTGCGCACTTACAAGCGATTCGAATGCATTTCTTGATCAAAGTCTCCATGGGATAGAATTCATTACATAACCCAAAACACCGAGGAAAATCAGTGTTCGGAGAAAAATGACGGGCATCGAGCAGAATAAAGTGGTACCTTGTACCTCATGAATGAAAAATTCATTAATTATCCGTCAGAATAATCGTGGAAAAAATTATGCAACTTTGAGATTTTAAATATTTTTTGACTTTGTAAAAATGATTTGTCACCTCCTTGAGCCATGGTGGTTATTATGGTGTCCCATGCATATGTCCACATCATTTTCCACCGTAATTTTCGTCCTAAAAAAACGAAGCCCCAAAATTCAAAATTGTCTAAATTTCAAAAATTCGTCACTCGGGTTTTCCATAAAAATCGATACCGAATTATCTGGAGAAAACTTGAAAATGCCTACAATTTCGGAAAATGGAATGGGAAAAATATTTAATCGTTTTGCAGTGACAGAAATTTGTTTTTTGTTTTTTTTTTGCAATTCCCGAGAATTAAGCCCCTTTATTTATCACGAGTTACCCGTTTAGCTGCCGAGATTGATATAATGGTTATCGCGCGATAACTCGTACGAGCATTATTGCGATTTATCTGTGTCTATGCTCTTCCGCGTCGTTTGACACTGTGTCACGGCGCTCCATGTCTTTCCACATGTCGCTGTGCAATTGACTTTAATTGGAGATATTTGCAGAGAGGAGGCTCGGTAATCGAGCGGACCAAAGTGACACTTACGTCAGGATTAACGAGTTGAAAGAAATATATCTTTTAGATTCATTCTCACGACAAATACGTGAGTAGCTCCAAGCATTTTTCTACATTTTTCATCTCAAAACCACAAAGTTCTCGTATCTCAAAAAAAAAAAAGAAAAGAAAAAAATTGTAAGCCTTTCGATTTTGCCGTCAAAAATGAAGATAAATGCAAAATCTGTACGACCTCTGAATTGACATCGACTTTAAGGTCATTGATTTCCAACGAAGATCCAGCGTCCACATGAAAAACTTTTTATTCAACAGCGATGAACAGAAAAAAATATTTTCTGACCGATTCGTGAGAATCCCCCAAGAATTATACAGAAACAATGTAACGAAAATCACATTCTGCACGGTCATTCATCATCGAGAAAATGAACATTCATTATCCAGCGTCGAAAGGCTTGACGATTTTTCAAAATGACGCACTTAATAAAACTATTAACAAAAAGAGAAAAAAAATCGCCTTTAGCTAAACTGCCGGAATAGGCGATCGAACAATAAGCTAGTGCTTTGCGCTGGTGCACGTAGGAAGCTGAAGGTGAGCTGTGAACACCGATATCGTGACTCGACTATCATGCCACTGCTATTATTAAATCGCTACAAACGCTGTAATCATAATTTTTTTGATATCTTTTTTTTTGATCATTTTTTATGGACCTTTGACGTTTTTATATGTTAGGCAATCCAGTTGCCTTGATTCATCGACTGAGAAAACTCCAACGACTCGAGATTTTTTGAATTATCGTGTCGATCGATTAAAAATTTTAATCCTATCAAAAAGTTGCTGAAAATAATGTTTATTAAGTCTTTTGAAAACGGACCAAAAAAATGAATAAAAAAAAACGATTTTAATTTAGAAAATTTGAATTTCCAAGATAATAATTTTGTGGGCAAAAAAACTGCGTCGTTTTTTTCGTAATTAACACGAACAATAATAAACTTTATCTGATCTCAAGGACACTCTGCAAATTGAATCCCCAGTCGACACGAGCGAGCGACAAAATTGAAATAATCATGAAGAGTAACCTCGAAGAATTTTCCATCGATCTGATCGTCTCGTGAGAAATTGAGGTTGAGGTCAAAGGAAAGAGGAACGAACCTCTAACGAGGTCATTGCACGATATGGGCCTCCGAGGCAGAGAAAAAATTATGATTCGCCTGACAGTGAGTCTGTTCCAGAGTCTCGAAACTTTTTCAACGATTTTTGGATCATACGAGTTACTCCGGAAATACGACAAAATAATTATGATACAACGACCGATTGTCGTTTACCTTGAACTTTGTTTCTATAAGACTGTCCTCGTGCATTCCCTCACTCTAACTCACGAACATCTATTCTCTTTAAAATACTGTGAGGATAAAAATATCTGATGCGTTACAGCATCGCGAACGATGATTATTCAAATGCGATGAATCAACAATAGCAAAGATCTGTCTGTGTTGACAATGAGCCTTTTATTATTATTTAATGGATCTCGAGACTCAACCCGTGGAAAATCGTCGATTTTTTATCCTTTTTTCATCATTCGCTGTCCCAACTCCTTGTCTAGTTCTTTATCGCCAACGAGGACACATGAAATCAATTTATCAAGGAAATTGATTCTCAACAGCTGATTGCAACATCCGGCAGAAAGGACGGTCGTCGACAGCGAATTTTTTCACGAATTCCAGCCTCAAAAATCGTCACGACCCTCTACCAAGTAATTACGATTAATAAGGGATTTTGTAACTTACGAAAAAATGCATTTCCAGCGGTCAATAAATTTTGGACTTTGGTCCGAATTCAGGGAACGAGAAAACTCGCCGAATTTCAAGGTCATTGAATTTTTATTCGGTATAATTTTGAGTTCTGAATTTTTGTTCGCTAAGCCGACGAAAAGTTTGAGGAAAACTGAACGTTGAGAGTGTTCTGTTACCTAAGCGAGAGCCTGGCCTTTTCAAGGACCAGCTGGACCTCTAATTATGACGATCTCTAATCAACGATCGGACACAAAAGCCCTATGCGATCAAATGACATAGCAAAAAGCACGAAGCTCATATCTTATCAACGTATTCCCGGTGACAGGTCACACGCGATCCCTCAAAAATTATACATCGTTAAATACTCATGAAAAGTGCAACATGACAGACTAAGAATAGAAAAACTCTTGTCGTCTTGAATTTAACGTGCTAGCTATGAGTATAAATAAAGCAAGAATGCTTCGCGATTGTCCCAATCATTCCGGACGGGTTCTCCGCTGTCAAACGTACGATTTAGTTTCATATTGTACTGGCATTTCTCGATGCCCGCAGTGAAAATTCTGCGGAGACGAAGCTCCGCAAAGTTGCGTACAATCTCGTTAAAAAACCAAGAGGATTAAAAAATCAAGAAAAAAAAAAAAGGCGAAATTTTCTGTTCGTCGTTTCGTGTCACGGTACGAACAATTCTATTTCAATTTACCGCTGAGTGTGTTAAAAAAAAAAAAAGCCCAAGTGTTTTCAATAAATTATTTTTCCCGATCTCTGCCTATAATTATTATCCGAGCTACGTGCTTGATTGAGCATTCGTGGCAGTACAGTGATTCCACATTGTGGAAAACAATATTTCGTCAAGCCTTTGGAAATCGTTTTTCTTTAGTGATGTAACCACCGAGGATCTCCTTTTATCATATCCGAAAGATTAGATGTTGGTGGAGCGTAGAAAATTGCTTATGAGACCAGTGCAAAGCCTTACGCTGTTACAAAGTGCCAGAATTTATTTCGACACCGTGCAAAAATCTGTAAAAAATAAAACAAACGACGAAATGCAGGATCCAGTAACTTTTTATTTTTATTTTTTATTAATTTGTGTGCACGAGTGTCTACGGATCGATGTCGATAAAAATTTATCACTTTTCTCACAATTAGCTGGAATTTTTCAGCTTGTCACCCGTCAGGAATTTCCACTCTGGCGAAATGGCCGCTGGTCCGGACTGGTTGAACGCGGAATTTGCACTGAAGGTGTTGAAAAAATATGAGAATGACGAATCCATTGAAATGAAACAAATGATTTGCAAGCCTGCGACTGCCAAAGGTGACAATTATACGAGTGAAATGATACGAATCAGCTTGGAATATACACGTTCGAAAAACGGCCAAAAACAAGTGGAAAAAAAATCGTTAATTGTGAAAATTGCGCCGTACGTCGAAGGAATTCACAAAGAATTGGTAATTAATTATTTGTCGGTTAATTATACTGATAATTATCATACATTTGCAATTACGAAAGTTGCATGTAGTCGAGGAAATGAAAATATTTCAATGGGGATAGGAATATATTTGCAATTAATTATACACCAACGATTTCCTCTCCTTAATTCAATATTTAATGACGTACTGAACTAATTAACGGCGCGGTCGACGCTAATGAACGTGCACATGTTATTTCTGCTCGTTTTGATCCCCCCAAGATCAGGAAAGTCGGTCTCTTCGAAACAGAAATCCTGATTATGGAAACAACGTTGAAAAAAATGAACGAATTGGTGAAAAAAATCGGGAATCGTTTAAGCGCCGATGTTCTTTACACCGAAGTTGGCGATCCCTCGCTACTCGTTATCGAAGATTTGGCTCCGTACGGATTTCGCATGGCCGATCGTCTCGCTGGTCTTGACCTTCAGCATTGCATACTCGCTCTCCGAGGATTAGGTCGATTTCACGCGAGCTCAGTAGCGGTTTGTGAAAAGGTACAGTCCCTGCTCACGTATTTTTCTATTAAAACGATCGAAGAAATGAAAATTTTCGGTTAAAAAACCGTGACGATCGTGGAAATGAAAAATAAATCGAAATTTTTCAAAAAATATTGAAAAAAATCATTCAAAATTGGCTGCCAAAAATATTTTAAGAAAAATCGTCATGTCTAAAGAATTGTCCGAGACAGGCTCACGTGTCGATGAAAAGGAGTCCAAGAGGCCTTGGTCGAAAATTCATTGGAGGGTTCAACTTTTATGTTCCTAAATAATCGCCCAAGATATTCTATCCCCCCAGTTCCCCATAGAAGATCAAAGCTTAAGGGTTGTTTATGTATTTCCACAGTAATCTTCATAAATGACGACGGAAAAACGGAGCAATAAAAGAAAATAATAACAAAATAATATATTTCGTGGGAAATTTATGATTCCACGTGATTTTGTTCTCGCGATAGGAGTTCAAGAACGGGGGGGTGCCCTACACCAAGGGCATGTTCGACAGGAGTCACCCCGATGAGATGAAACAGTTCTTCATTCTGGGAATGAAGGCTCTAGGGATTGAAATGGCCAACTGGACGGAATTGGGACCTAAGTAAGTTTCCCATAGACCCCATAGAACAACACTTTGGACCAAAAATGATTTTGATCTCGTCGAATTTAGCAGTAAAAAAAAAAAAAAAACAAACAAACAAACAGAAAAAAAGCGATCGATATCTTCCGAGTTAATTCTCAATCCTAGTAAAAAATCACGCTCCAGTGTTCTTATGCTCCCCCATGAATCCCATGGACCCAATCCCATGAATCAATTTTTTTTTCTAGTGCGGCGATCTACTCGGCGAAGATGACGAAATCATGGGAGGAATCTTACAACAGAGCATCGGATGTGACACGTAGAAATGACAACGAGTTCAACGTCATAAATCACGGTGATTTTTGGGTCAACAATATGTTGTTCCGTTACGACGAGCAAGGCAAAGTCCTCGAACATATATTCGTAAGTGAAATAGTCAATGAGAAGATTGTACTTTTTTTTGTTTGTGGAATGAATGAACGTCACTGGATCAAGCGATGACGAGGGGAGGTTTTTCCAAAGACTCGAAATTTCATCCGCTTTACAGTTAACTTGGAAGTAGCTCGTGGTTTTAAAGGAAAAATTTGTGTTGGTACGTGTGTGTTGTTTCTTATGCGTCTGGATGTACGAATGTATATATGGGCACGGAAAGACGATCCTCCCGAAGCTTTTATCGCGTCTCCTTGAATCGCTTGGCTTTCGTTCGAGTACCCCTCGGGAAGTCATGCAACGTGAATAATGCAATGAACTTGCCACCGACTGTGGATTTCTCTTGAAAATCTCAGTACACTATCCCCGCGAGAGATCCACCGTGCTCGTTGCTCACTTCTCGTAGAGCATCAAGCTTGCTTCTGCTTCCTCTGCTCTTCTTTCTCGCGATCTTCTCCGCAACTTCCTTTTTTCCTTATATCAACCATTTCCGAACAAAAGCCACACACCGCTCCTACGCTCTTTTTATTCTACCCGTCTCTCTTGACTTTCACGACTTCCTAAACACGATTCCCAACATCACTCTTCCCCTCGGATTCTACACTCATTTTTGTCCTCTTACCCTCCCCCCATCCGCGTGCACACACTTTTTTTCTTTTCACTCTTTCTTCTTCCTCTTTTTTCTCACTCATTTCTCTTCCTCACACGTACCCACGCATCTCCTCTTCATCTTTTTTTCTCATCTACAATTCAATCGACCAGCATAATTCTCTTCTACATCCAGCAACCTGTGATCGTGTACTCAAGAAATAATCGAAAATTCTATATTCATGAGTCGTTTCTATCGACGACTCGTCCCAACATTATTTCGTTCTAATTTTAATGCCACAATCCTCATTTTAACAGTACGAGGATCATAGGGGTCTTTTTGACCCGGACGGCAACTTTTTCGTTTTTTGAAATGTTTCATTTTGAAATAAACAAATGCAACGACCGTGACACCTTAAAGGAGAATTGATGGAGAGCATTCCAGAATTGTTTCAGATTTTTTTCTTCCTAAATACGTGAGGAATGAGTGGCAGGACGAAAAGGATCCTTATGATCCTTGATGGCACAAAAAATCGTATAATCCGTGGAGGGTTAATATGAATGAATAAAAATCGTTTTTTCCGTTTTTTTTTTAGGTTGATTTTCAAATGTGTGTCTATACGTCGCCAGCCATTGACTTGCTCTACTTCCTAAACACGAGTTGCAGCGACGACGTGGACCTCAATCACCGGGACACGCTCCTGGAAGAGTACTTGTCAACATTGAAGCAAGCAATGTCAAAGTTCGGCTGCAAAACGAAGCCACCGACGATGGCAGAGCTGAAGAAATCTCTGATGGAGAGAGAGTTCTATGGGGCTCTCTCAGGCTGCACAATTTTGCCTGTGGTGCTCGTTGAAAAAAGTAAAGCCAAGAGTCTCGAGGAGATAATGCTTCCGGACGGAAGTTACGATAATCCTGGATACAAAGCTCCCTTGTTCCGCAAAGTGATGGTGAGGAAATTTCCGGGATGGGATTCTCGAAAATTGTTCGATTGAAAATCCGGTCTAAATGAAAATTGAAGAAAAAAAAAAAAATTTCAGCCGGAGGGCATCGAATTGGGTTTAATTTTGAATACGAAAAAACTGTCGAAAAAGTTGGAACACTTTCTTTTTTTTTTGTATCATTCGTAACCACGTTTAGGAAATCATGAATTTTTGGAGACTTTGTCGTTGGAGACTTCTCGATATGAGAATTTTGTACAACGTCCTAATGAATAGAATTTTAATTAGCCAATTATTAATTTTGACGTTTTTTGTGTTTTTTTTCGTTGAATGATTCACCAGTAGCCCGCAGAATTTTTCTGTCACAAGTATCGAAGCATCACGTAATTCTGCGTGTCGTAAAACGCTTGGTATCGAAGCCCCGGATAAATAATCGCGACACCGTGACCATCCGTGACCCCCGACCCCCTTACACTGTCAATTTTCATCTCGGTCAGCCTCTCTCAATCGCCAATAAATCCGATCGAAGGATCGTCCGTATAACCAATCGAGAATACACTCAACTTCATTCCCCTAAGCAGCGAAGTCTTAGTCGCGAGGCTCATAAAAAAGTATCGGACACTTGATAAGCTCCATTACCCCCCACCCCTCCCTCTCAATCTCTCGCGAAAGTCTTCTTGCTGGATAATGTCAATGAATTGAGGATTTATTGAGATTATAATGACACACTGCATTTTTTATCCGATTACGTTAAATCAAACTTAATAATTACAGGAATTTAGTGAAAAATTAATAGGATCGAAAATCATTTTTTTAAATAGTCACCACTCATCAGTTTTCATGGCTCATTAATTATTAATGACGAAAACACTCGTTGGGCTGGTAAAAATTGAAATTAACATCGATCACCTCATTCCTCTTGTTTTATTCGTCTTATAAAAGTTTTTCAAGGACGACTGATTGTTAAAAAAATACGAAATGTCGAGAGGCAGAGTGTTTGTATTGTCGAGGTTTGAAATACGATGGAAATAGTAATAGTAATTAGGTTAATATGTTTTTATGAATATGAATTCATTAAGCACATATTTCCACATTAAAAGTCTATCCATTTAGCCAAAAGCAATCATCCCCCTCGTTTTATCAATGAATAAGTGAAAGCGAGCAGTAGTAAAGACTCGAGAAGAACAATACGAACAGTTGCTCAACGCTTTCCAAAGCCAGCGGGTGTGATTAAATGGCCGACTGTCTTTTCAAGGCTAACAACCCCCGGTGGGCTTTTCACCCTCTCGATCTTTCTCTGCCTCCTCTGCTTGTCCTCCATTCCAGCCAACCAGTGTACTGTGAAAATCTTTACATACGTATGCAGTATTCCACGTCAATTGCACTTGGGCTGGGATGCTAAAAAAACTCCATTTGGCACGTGTTATCCATTAAGGAACTTGGAAAACATTGAATTTTTCGTTTTAGCTAATTCTTTGAAGTTTTATTCAGTTTTTTAAACCCTCTGAGCATTTACAAATTTTTAATTTCAGCCCCTACAACGCAAGGTACGTTTTTGAAATCGAGAACCGTAAATCCAGCCTTGACTCTTTCGCCGATCTAATTTCCAATTCAATCTAATCCCATGGATTGAAATAACAGAGCCATGTTGATTTTTACTTGCGCGAAATTTACGTCAAAGACTTATAAAGTTCAGACGATCAGTTCGGCTGGCTCAAGAGTTTCCATACTCCTTTGATTCTCAAGATTTTTCTCCCAATCATGCGAGCAAATTGGAAGAACCGTCGACGGATTATTACCAACCGTTTATCATAAACGATGAAAAAAATTGAAGCAGAAACATGTAATTTAATAGGAATGTTCAGACCTTGAGTCTTTTTGTTCAACAGCAATTGCCAGTTATAGATCAACGTCAATCGTAACTGCTTAATAATTAGTTTCCCCACTCTCAGATCCGAGTGACCTTCATTGATCCAGTAGCGAGAGCCTCACCTCGGCAATTGGCCAATGGAAGTGGATGCGTTCGAGATTCATGCTTCGGTATATGGAGGTGTCGATTCTCTACTTGAAATACAATATTGCTTGAATGCTTGATGAGCAGCTATAGCGCGGTGTGTTTCATTAATTCTATACTGGACATTTGCGTGTGAAGCCGCAAGGTACTTGCAAACGTTTAGAGCTTCCATAATCCATCAGCATACAATTGCAGTGAAATATGGTGATAAGTGCGTGGCAATAGGGAATTTATGGACTGGGTATGCTAGCAGTTGAGCGGAAGATTAAGCGAGTGGATGAATCGTGGAATTGTGAAGAGAAAAGTTCTTTAGCGTTTTTCTCTGCGGAGCGTCGTTCGCGAGATATTTGCAAGAGAGTGACCAGCCAATTGAGAATTGGAGTAGACATGCGGAGTGGGGGAAGCGCGCTCCACTCCCAGCGATCAGGATTGGCGGTTGTTCATTGATCAATAACTTCTGAATGGTTCATCGCAGAGAAAAATGACTCAGGACTTTTCGCGTCAGAATTTCAAGACTCGACAGCTCTCGAGGCCTCGTGAACATCTGACTCTGAATTTTCGCTTCTTATATACCCATCTATGCGTATATGCATGAATTACTCTATATACACGCTCAGGAGCTGTAGACAAAGGCACAAAGTGTTGTATCAAGTTCAACACATACACGTGTCTAACAGTGGCTGTGCGATGATAACGATTGAAGAGCCATCTATTGAGCACGGCGCGCGAACGTGACGTTGGACAAGCGATCGAGTTAATCACGCGGCGATCGGTATCTCCGATACCGAAATAAGCCCCTATTAATCCAGGACGTTGTGTGTGCCGAGCGTGAGGAGGAACAGTTTGCACGAACCCCTCAACCATTTCCGTGTCTAGCGCTCCGGGTAAAAAGACTTTTGCCTCCAGGACCTTCCTCAATCGATCATTTCGCTTTCCCCAATCTGTACCCACCCCTGAATCTGCTGCTACAACCCTTAAGCTCAGGATCCAATAGTATCAATTCTCCAAATTGATCAAATTTACATAAAAATGTTAAACAACAAAATCGACTGAATTTCTGTCACTTTAAGGGACTGTTTCTCATGGGAATTCGAAATTGCAAATTAAATACGTTTATTCCTATTCCCGGATAAAAAATCGCTTAAAAAATCATTTTTTCGTTTCATTTTTGTTCTCCCGTACAAAAATAAAAATATACGAAGACAAACAGGAAAAGAGTAGACGTGAACCCATCCCCTGCATGGAGGAACAAGGGATTGAAAACGTTTGCTGTACTTGCTACACCCTCGGGAGAATCGTTATCGCTAGCAGCTCCGTTGCTGGCGATTGTGGATCGTTGTCCAATCCGTTAAGCAATTACCTCGTTTCGTTGCAAAGGATGGATCGTTAAACACATATATGTATATGTAGAGGTATATATGCATATATAAAAAGTCTTTTTACGCGCCATAGCTTACGAACCAATTCACTAAACTGGTGTGCCGAGAGCGATCCCTCTTTCTCCGTTTTTTATTGCACCCCTATTTTCCTCACATTTTGTATTACCACATCAACCAATCATGCCCCGTCCCATCCAATAAACAAATACATGTGAACCGTAATTTTTTCTTGCCTTGTTTACAGCCTCGAATTCAATGCTGCAGGATGAGCTTTTTTTATAGGATCCTGAATTTTGCAACAACACCATTTCGCCCTTTTCATCCAGCCCTAGAATAATTGAATTCACACCGATTCCAGACTCTAAAAATTGTGCTACGGGTTTTTCACTTCCTCTCAGAAAATCGAACGAGCTCAGCAAAGATTTAAAATCCTTTTCAACAAATTATTCTCGTCCAATCGCTCTCTTCCAATTTCCATCCCTTTTTTCACCCTCTTTCCTTCCTACCCCTCTGCCTTCGCCTTCACATCCATTTTTCTCTCTCGTCTGTCTTCAGTGATCCATTCTCATGCCATCTTCACTTTATTCGCTTATAAATATATATACGAATATTTGCATTTGACTTTTTACCCCCCTCCAAACCTTTCTGTACAGTCAACCTTTGTGTCTCGTACAACCCGCCACTGCGGCTCCTTATTCTTCGCTTTCTTCAACTTTCCACCATCACCACTATCCAACATTTTATTCTCGCCATCCTGGGAAATTATGCGATATGCACTCCCCCGAGGCTTCTTATCGCGCTATGCACACTACTCATAAAAGTTTCAGGCTTTTCGACTCTGTCTCATCGTTTCGCCCTCACCACTTCCGCCGCCATCAACGATAACGTCATCGACCTATCCACTTTGTTACTTCAAACAGCTAACGGTCTCGCTACTCGACACTCCTCCACCATCCCTGAAGTAACAAATGTCTCTGCATGCATATGTTTATATTCTGAACCGATGAAATTCGCAGTCTCAATATCCTTCGTAGATTTAAAAAGTAAAAAATCAATTTTCTCCCCAAAATCGACTCGGAGCCAAAAAAACATCGGAATTTCCAGAAAATTTGGAAATAAAATAAAATAAATCCCCAAAATATGATTTTGCAAAACGAAAATTTCGTCTTTTAGTATTTTTTTCATGAATCTGACAAAAATGAAAAGGACGATGTACGGCGAACTCCTGGAATATTTTGGCAGCGTTATTCCACAAAATTAGGTAATTGGTTGAGTTAATGCGGGCGTGTCTTCAAAGAAATATGATGTTTGAGTTATTGCAAGAGGTGGGTTCTTTATGTAGGATAAAAAAATGTGTATAGAAGGCGTAAAATTACGGTGGAGAGTATAACGGCGGAAGGACATTGTAAGATGAAAAACGGAAGGACGTAAAAGAGACAAGATTGTGTACATGTGCACATAGAGAGGTAGCAGGCGTACATAACGGTCTGATAAACACTTTCAGAGGCGCAATCGTCGTTTGGTTATGCTATTCAACAACTTGCTCGAAAGAGGTAGAGGGGCGAGGGGGGGGGGGGGGAAGACAGAGAGCAGAGAGTTGCTCCTGGACGCGGATGAAGAAAGTTTGCTGCTCGGAGGAAATGGAGAGGGCACGAGGCTTGTGATAGCGAATAATGAAAAGTTCGAGAGAAAGCCATGAATGGAGCAGAAGTCACCGGTTCAGAGAGACTCCATAGAAACAAGGGATTGTACATCCTATTACGAAAAAGAATCGCTCCTCGTTACGTTCACGTTAACACCACTATGCCGCCCGCCGCTGCTTTGCAACACAAATATTTCTTCCCAAGCATTTACTTTGTACGATTTATCTCGCTTCGATGCTCCTTCACAGCCTCCGCACATAAAGATCACTAACATTTCTGACCCTTCTATTTATCCATCCGTTAAACATCCTGGCCTTTCCATATTTTCAAACCTCCTGCTCGCCGTCCAAATAACTTTTTCAAAGCACTTGTGGAATGACCCTACAAAATGCGCTTTTTTCAGCAAACATTTCGCCCGAAACAAAAAACAAAATGTAGACCGAGAATTCATTCATTTATTCGCACTTTTTCGTGCATTTTTATTTTTTCCTTGGATCCTGATTGATCGGCAGACCCACCTCCGAATACTAGGGAGTCAGCCTGTCAAAAAATTCGCAGCTTTTTCCATATCCTTCAAAAGCTCCTCGATTCAATGGCCAACATATTCGAGGCGCGAAGTTTCTTCGACAAAAATGAGATTTTGAATTTTCAGGATTCGGCGTGACAGAAAATCCGTAACGGTTTGTGAAATTTTAGCGAGAGGTCTGATTGGATATTGCAATATCGACTTATGGTAGACAAGCGGAATGGTCGCCATCGACGAATGTCAGACATGTGTCGTAATTTGAGTGTATGTTAGTGGCGAGGATGTCACGCGTTGGAGTTGGATCGATTCTGAGGGGTTGCTCATTGAACGGATTGCAAGCGGGCTGGACCCTTTCGAGAGGAGTAGGGGGAAGTTGTGTCGCGTGTTGGTGAAGGCGAGATGAAGGGGCAGAGGTTGAGGTTGAGGTTTGCTCTCTCTTTGGAAGCGGCAGCGCGGACTGGATCCTGGAATGAACGCCATAACTCACGTTCGATAGTTACGAACGGGCCGTTGCCGCAATTGGCTAAGTTGCGGTAGTTGGCTCAGTTAGCCGCTACGTTTCGCGCATATATTCGGAAATCCTGCTCGACTGCGTCGTCCACACGAACATACATGTATATAAACGCCTGCATTACCGAAGGGAACCAAACCTCCATAATCTTGCTTCCAAAATTCTCTGAGTTACGACCTTTTGTTTGTCATTCAACAGCTTCGTTCCTATGCTTCGTGCTGCACATCCTGGCAACGTTAACTGCAGCCAGTCTCCCTTCCTGCATCGCTCTATCTATGCATTTCCAATCTATACATCGACAGCCATGTATAGACCTGCACAGAATTCAACCTGGTCACTATTTTAACGCTACAGTCTCGATTCTCGTGCTCAATTAATCGGATACTTCCGAGCTCGCCCTAATAACGTTCACTATGCGTCAACAAACTTTCCAACGAGCTGCCAGTTGAACCAACACTGTCCCTTCGTAAGGGCTGCTGTACACGTTGGCCAATAACCTTTGGAAACATCGAGTGCATCGATTTCTACTCTAGGGTTAGCAATTTTCTCGAAATTAGAAAAATTCAACAATTTTTCGGACACGGAACCAAATAAACTGGGTCATTGACAGTCTTTTCTGTCAATTCGACCTTCCGGAGAAGAAATCCATCAGTATTCCGTTGGACGATCAAGAAAATCGATGAAAACGTAATTTTATTAAATAAAAGTAATTAATCGAATTAATTATTAAAATTCAAGATTATTTATTCATTTTTTAACAAATTATTTGTGTTTGGGTTCATTAATTTTCCGATTAATGAGGTTTAAAAAGTTTTTTCCGTCGTTTTTGGACTTTTGGAATCGCAGGCCGTTCCTGAGAGCTTGATATTGACCGATGTTTTATTTTTTCGCACTAGGAAACACTTTTTCAGGTAAAACTGCTCCTCTTAACCGGAGGGCGCTGATTCAACTGCGGGGGGATGAAGAGCCCGACCGAATAAACGCCGTAAGTCACGTTCAACAGTTACGAACGGTTCAATCCACAATTGGAAAGTTTCCAAGGACACCGAGGATCGAATAGACTGTCGCAGGGTTCGAAGGATTTGGAGGAAGGAGAAAGAAGGAGGCTGCGAAGAAATCGGGACGAGAATCTCAAGATTTATGAAATTTATTTTTCGAGACATCAGATCGAGAGTCAGAATGGGAATTCTCCATTTTCTTGGTACCAGAAAATCTTCTCCTTTGAATGAAAAATCTTTTTTTGAGTTGCAGGAAAAAAAAAAATCAGTAATTCCCGAAAGGAAAACAACGGAGACGCTGAATTTTTATTATTCCAATATTTTTGCGGAGTCAACTGCCCGGAGCGATGTGCCAATTAATCATTTCTTAATTCAATTATCAAGACAACGGGAATAAGAACCGGGTATATTATTCATTTGCGAAAGGAGCGATGAAAAAAGTTTTCGAGATGTGGACGAGACAGTGGCTGGCGAGGTGGGGAGAAGGAAAGAGAAAAAAGAGGGAGAGAGGGGCAAGGAGATATGAGATGTGGAAAGAGTCTCGTAAGAGAGACAAGATAAAACCAGCAAGGAGTGCGCTCGTGACCGGCGCTAATTAATACAAAGAGAAAGAAAAGGAAAGTCGAGTGAGTGCATCTGAAAAAAGAAATTGAGAGAAAACCGAAGAAGTAGAAAAGAAGAAGAAGAAGAAGAAGGAGGAGGAAGAAGAAGAAGAAGCAGAAGTATGAAAAAGAAGGAAATTCCGAATGAAGTTAAATGGCCCGTGGCCTTAATTGCTGAATGCATGCAAACGACGTTATTATTATTTGGATTCTGCTTGCACTTGGATCTCGCCATGCACGAAGCTCGTACATAATCGTAATAATGAGAATGGAGAAATGAGTGGAATAAGGGATGAAAAGAGAAGGGCAAGAACCTCAAAAGCTTTGTACTCATTCGGCCATTAATTTGGCATTTAATTGGCTTTCCCTCGTGAATTAAACAACACACAATTGGATAAAAAACTTTTCATTGAAACGAGGAGAAAATTTATAAATCGTATCGATAGAATCCCGAGGGAAGTTTCCGTGAATCGAGCTACCCAAATTGTTGAGAATCGGGCCAACCGAGAAGAGGAAACGAAGATACTGCGTCGTGGGTGAAAAAGAAAATCCAAGTTGATGAACGAAATTAGCAGCGATCGTTCATGTATATTCTCCACGAAGAATACGATAAAAATCTTCAGGATTTAGAAAACTAATTTCGAACCTACTTAATTGTCCAATTAGCAATGGGACCGCAAAAACTTAGTACGAATCTATATTTATATCGCAATCAGTTGAATTATCTCGCGTTCTGGGATCCTCCTCTGTTCTCCCTTAATACCAGCAGCATCGTTCGTCTTGTTTCTCGTGCAAAAATATCTCTGGCGTCTCTTACCCTCGGTGTATTCGTACCAACCCCTGCGTGAATCGAGCTCGGCTCGTTCTCGTTCATAACGAGAGAAGCCCAGCAGCCAGCCTCAAGACTTCAACAGACGAGCGCGAGTCTTCGTTTGCAAGGCTCGTGCTATTTGCATATTACATAAATTTCATAGTTTCTTCGAGACGGCAAATGCGCGATAAAGGAAAAGAGATTCACAGCCGACTCTTCGTCTTCGCCTGCGGAATATTCAGCCAAAAAGGGAATTAGAGCTACCCAACTAAATCTTTGCCAGCTAATGCACCTAATTACCTAATTAATTGATCAGAGATCCTGAATCTTCGTGTCAACGAGACTCTCCGAGAACAAAACTGTCGAGAGTTCATAAATGATAGAGAAAAAAAAAAATCGCAAAGCTCAGAAAATCGTGAAAATTGGAAAAAAAAAGAAAGGGTAAACGCGGACTAAGCTAGTTGTGACGGAAGACACGAGGCTCCGGGGAAAAAAAAAGAAAAGAAAAAAAAAAGAAAAAAAAAAGGGCAAAAATTGTGGATAATCCTGGCAACTGGATGACAATGAAAAATCTCACAAAACGAGTGTATTATGATGATGAATTCTATACAAATCGAAACCGCCTACATTTTGAAAAAGCCCTCGTGTGCCATTATTCTGCCCAGCTCATTGTTCCTCGTGACATTCTTTCACATATTTTGCAACCACCCACGTGGATAAGCGCGTACGTATACACATATTGAAATACTTGAATATTTAGTCATTATTATTAGCGAGCGAGGAAGCAGGAGGCAAAATAATATCGCCGGTGAAAGGAGATCGAAAAGGCACAATCCACAATGACAGCCTCGTCCATCCCTTGGAACGTTCCCATGTCACAGGGATGAAGCCTATGTGTAGATTGTTGTTGTTGTTTTTTTTTTTTACATTTTTTTTTGCTTCGATCGTCGATAATCCTCGAACTCGAGGGCGAACCTCCCTGGTGAGCCTCCGATCGTCACACCGACTTCTGCTTTTATTTTTCCTACCCTTAGAACCTCCGCTCTCTCCCTCTCTCTCACTCCCTCTCTGGCCTCCTATCCACTTCCATATTGGCATGTCTGTAGAGTAGTTTATTATTCATTGGGATGCTGCATTTCCAGCGAGGATAAGCGGCACATTGTTTATGCATTACCCCACGACCATCTTTCTCCGTCTCTCTCTCTCTCTCTCTCGCTCTCTTTGTGTCTCGCTCCATGAGCAGCTGTCCTCTCTGTACATATCCTAGCTTTTCGCAGCGCACCACTATCAACGATACATGAGCTTCACCCATACAGGCATGAGGGCGATGCACGAGGATGGACCGACACACATGCAAAAAGGGATATTCTCCTGGCCCTGGAGCATCCGGCCAGCTCGATCCGCGTCTGTCGGGATGAAAGTTGATTTCTACTCCTCCCTCCTCCTTTTTTTTCTTTCATCCTACCAATTCACTCGACTCTGCAACTTTAAGCCTCTCACTGGTTTTCCCACGTTTAACTCTTCTTTCATTAACCTTTTTTATCGATTAAATCTTCGCCTCCGATCCCAGTGTTGCTCATGCCAAATTCTTTATTTATGTTCCTCCCTTTTTTCCCTCGCAGTTGATTTTTTTGTGCTCAGTTACGGATCGATGGATTTTTTTGTGGCGCGGTAAATCGTCGGTTTTTTGAGGGCCACAAGTATCTTTCGTGTTTCGTTCACGTAGAAAAAAAATTCAAACTCAATTTTTGATATTTAAATTTATTCCGATTTTTATGGTTCGTATCGTCGCGATGCCAAGTCCCATGGCCCTTCGGACCTCGCGATCCTTATTCATACTCGGACCTTGAGAATTTCCATTCTCAAAAAAAAACAAAAAATCGATTCTTCTCTCCGGAGATTCTTTTTCAATGGCTCAAATGAATAAACAAGATGAATGGATAATTATGGCGAACCAAGAGTATTCATCACTCGAGTCCTGTGTGGAAGACAAAAAACGCGTAGAAGCAGCAGCAGAAAAAGAAGAAAAAAAAATAACGCAGAAGGAAAAAGCTCGAGGCTTTGCATACAAAACTGGAAAGCTGGTCGCCGGGTTCACAAGCGTTCACCAATTTCTTTTTGCGTGTCTCTTCCGTTGCTCATTTGGTACGCCATCCGAATTCCGCGTTGGCTCCTGCAGTATTTTTTTTATTATTCCTTTTTTTCTTCCCATTTTTTTTCCATACGCCTTTCCAACTCTCCGGATCGTCTTTTTTTGTTCTGGCTCATTCGCAGTGGCGAAATGAGGAGCGTGTGACAAAAACGCAAACGAGGTGAAATTCTACCGATGGAGAAAACTTGGTCCACCGGTTATAACAATTTTCTTCGCGGGAAACTCCCCGTAATGCTCTCAGCGAAGCGCGTCATTTTCCTCTCGGCGATGTACACACTTCAACACTTTCCACCTCGAGCCACAGCAACTCAAACTCCTCCTTTTTATTCTCCGTATCTATTTCAGTCTCTGGCCCGCATATACACAGTGTCGCCTGTTAATCCGTGGGTGGTCCACCGGAGTGTGCGGAGTTCCAATCCAAAAGAAAGGGCGTCATACACCCCCTGCTGGTGCGGACTTTGGTACAACGAGCAGAAAGAGACAGAGCAGAGAGTAGCACAGAACAGAGTCGCTGATTGCATCGTTGTAATCTTAGTTTTTATACCAGCGAGTCTCGAGATTGGTGAGCCAGAGCAAGCTCTGCGCGATACTCTGACCTCCATCCTGTCTCTTTTCCTCCGCTCCGTGCCTCGCCGTTGGACCTTGCATCGTGCTATGTATTTCCATGTTAACTTGTTTTCTTGCGCAAATAATCATGCACCTCGCTGACAAGAAATTTCTCGTGTAAACGCAAATTTCCGGAGGCAAAGTCCGAAGCTCCGGAAGTTGGCGATCTACGATAATGTGAGTCATATAAAAAAAACGGAGACTCAGGAGCTTAATCGAGGAAATTATTGAGAACAAATTATTCAGGCCCGTTACAATTATTCGGATAATCGAGCGAGAGTCAGGACGAGGACGCAGAGAGCTTTCGTATGAATATGCACATGCATGGATCTTTGTGCTGGTGCAAGCTCCTGCATATAAGGTCGAGCGAAGGTCACCGAGGTCAGCCACATTATACACATGCTATCGCATATAATCTCAAGCGAGAGGAGTTTGTGGCACATTGGGGAGGGCTCGCGATTGCAGGAGCACACGGTTCAACGCAGAACCTTGTGCTTTCGACCCTCCGTACGAGCCAAAGCTCTCTGTACCGCAATTTCCGCCCTATGCATACACACCATCAACCAGACGCGCTTATGCCACTCGCTCGTCCTTTTCTTTTGTTATTACGAATACACTGCACAACCGACACCCATTGAAATTTGTAAATAAATGGGTATTTTGGACTTTAGAGACACTGCGGGGTACATTTTTCCGCAGACTCCTTGGGAACCGAAAAACTTGCATTCGTGGCCACGCAGCGACGAAAAACTTTTGAATCTATAACCCTCTTTATCTCACCACCCCTTTACGACGACAGTATAACGCCCTGCATGCAGTCTCCTTCTTCACCACCTTCACGAGGTGATAAATCGATGCTTCGATATACGAGCAACTCCGAACCTTTTTCTTTTTCTTATTTCCTCTTCTCGGTTTTTTTTTCTTTTTTTTTCTCATTCCTAAGTCTCTCACTTTTGCTCATTTCTCTCCTTAGTCTCTGTCTTTTGCTGGTTTGTTCCACAGAGATTCTTTGCGCACTCAGTGACCCCGAACTACTGCTAGGAACGCGCGGGAGCTTTTCGCAGGAAAAGAAAACGAGGAACCGCGCGGCTAAAAACAGATCGATCCATAAAATCGAGAATAATGGTACGTACCATTCGATATCACGACTTTTATCGCCGACTCTCGATTCTCTTTCTTTTTCATTTATTTTCTTTCCTTTTTTCTTTTCTTTCATCGACGCTTCCGTTACTTTTCCATTATTTTATTCCGTAGATCACGACGAGAAGGGAACTTATCTGGCTCGATGTATTTTCCCGCATTAACCTTCCCCGTAACAAGGAATTATTTTTACTTCTTTACAAACCTCGTTAATTTTGGAATTGACTCAATTTTTAAGAGACTCACTATTTTCTTTCCATTTATAGTCGTGAAATATTGAGCTTGGCGCCAATGAAAACGTCTCCCAAATTCGAATCTTATCGTTAACTCTACTCGACATTTTTATCGCCAACTTTAATGTCTTTCCCTCACGGAAACTCTACCCCTCGATATGCCTGAAGTTATTTTCTCGTACATCCACTAATTTAATCGACCAATGGATATCCAACGTCTTTGCAACATGCGGTCATCACTCCTCATTCTTTTTTTGTCCTCCACTCACTCGTACGCGAAAGTTCGAGCTTCCTGTGAGCTGTGGAGCGGAAAAAATTACAAGAGCATTTCGAGGTCGATATGATTGAATAGAAAAATTCAGGAATCATTGGAAAAATCGATTTTTTTTTATTATTTCGACGATATTTGAAAATCGGAGAAAATTATTTGTGGGTAAATATTTAGCGAGCGAAGGTGAATCCATCTTCTTGATGGGACGTTATCCCGAACAGGAAAGAGCCTCGGAGTGACGGCGTGACTCTGTGAAGCCCTTGCTGATCGAGGCTTTTCCCGGCTAATCCCTCCGAAAATGAATTTTCCTAAAATCCATCTCAGCCACTTATCCAGGACTTAGCAATCGAGGGAAAATCTGTTGGACTCAATTTTTACCGTCCGATTAAGCGGGGAGTGAAAAGTCGAGGAGGAAAGATCGAGGAAGGTCAATACTTGGTTCGGTGACCACCCAACCGTCTCGGCGATCAGATCCGGGTCTTAGGGACCCGAGAAAAAAATGTTAAAAATTACTACACACGAAATATTGGTTTTTGGCTGAATTTTCCATGGTGGAATTATTTAATGGTGAATTTTGCTCCAGAGCTGTTTGCCGGAGCTGGGAAACAGTCCTTTAGGATTTTTATATCGTTAAAATGGTATCTCAGGCCAAACGACAGGGAGTATTAACGAGCATGGTTCGGCGTTAACACGCTCACTATTTTCGTTCCCTTCCGCTGTCCTATTTCCGCTCCGCTTTTTCGTTCTGTATCGTACATTTTCCTCTCGTTCCAATAAAAAGATTAAAAAACAAAAAAATGTTATACAGAACGCGAATACTTCGTAACTGATGATCGTTAAAGCAACGATATTGGAGCGGAATAGAGCATTGGAATTGTCGCCTAGATCAATGTCGAAAGGTCGTGAAAATCATTAAATGTAACAGCATGCCGAACCGAGGGAATTCCTTTCATCTTTTTCTCTGTCAATCTCCATGTGCGTGTGTTTTTTAAACTCGACAAGGCTCGGTGACACGAGAGGACGAAATAAATGAAACGAGAAACTAGATCAAGCTTTCGAAAAATCTCGTTCGACCCTCTGGCCATCAAGGACTTTACAACCATGTAGAAACTTTCAAAATAGTGACCCACGTGCACACACGATCTTTTGCCATTGCATTCCTCTTCATTCTTCACCAATTGTTTATTTTCCCAGCTCAAAAGTCCACTTGACAATTTTTTTTTTTTTTTTTTTCATAATTTTTCACCGAAGCCCATAATCTCCAAGGTCATAAGTCGATCTCATTTAGTATAGATGATGCGAGAGTTAAACTTGGTCGTCACAAGTTTTCGTCAGTATAGTTGGCTCCGAGGGATCACGATGCAGTCTCCATGCTCTTCTCGACGTCGTCGTCGAAGAAAAGCCGCTTTGAAGCGAGTGTAGAGGACGATGGCAAGTACTTTGGCGAGCAGGGTAGTTTACACCCTCCTTACATCGAACCACACGTGAGCTTTGGCGGTGTGAGCTCGAGCTAAACCTACCCTCGATTGTACACCATGTATAGACAGTCTAATGTGGGTTGGTGGCAACTCAAGTGATGTGTCGTCTACTCGCCTATACAATTACGTCACTGAAATGTTCAGAGCATGTCCTTCCCTTATCAAGCTCCCCCTTTCTCTCTCCGATCTTCACCCTCGCTTATCAAACTTGAAATCCTATTCAAATTTACGTCGTACCCATTCGACATTTTCCACTGACAATTTTCCATTTCAATTCCATCCCTTCGACCCTATTTTCCCAACCCCCATGAGCTCCTTCCCTCTCATCGTCAAGTTCCCATACAATTGGTCGCTTCATATATTTCGCGATTAAGCAGCCTGATCCATAATTATCGGGCAATGGATTTGCCCATTGTGGACTTTCAGCCTTATTAGGTGACCCCAGCAACCCTTGAAATCCCGGTGACCAACAAATCTCCCAAATCCTTACGAATCGCTCGAATATGAACCCCGGAAAATCGTTAAAATTTGTTTATCTTTTATTTTTTTCAAACACTTTCGAAAACGTTGAATTTTACTAATTTTCATAATTTTTCCAAATTATTTATTGACGTTTTTCTCGTACTCAATTTCGAGGGAATGAACTTACCGGCGCTCTTGACAGTCGGCGAGGGTGACGGTTCAGCTCGAAGTATTTGTGTCCCTCCCAGGAGAGCCAGGAGGACACGTAGGACCGTCATGTCAGCCATCCTTAGAGTCCCATGAGAGCCCTTAAACAAATAAACCGATAATTCTTCATTAAACGCCTCTTAATAATGTATGAAAAATTGCAAGTCCACAAACTGTTGGATTTATCAAAAAATTTCGTGAGTTGAACAATTGAAACTTTACGACGATGGTTTAATTTAAAAAAGCTGAGACATAAACTTTTTTTATTCGGTTAATCTGAACCGCAGGAGAAAAAGAGCGGTTGCGACGTAGGAGCCCATCAATGCGGCGCCCCTTTCCAAAGTACGCTATCAAAAAACTTCCTCCATCTAGTGTGAAACTCCCTGGAGCAGTATCGAATAACGAGCTCGTGGAAAATGACGATATATTCGGAGGGACACGTGATTTTAAAACTTCATCGTTGTACAACGAGCACCCGATATCGTAGTTTCCCTCGTTGTCCCTCGGAACACCGAAGAAGAAAAAGAAGAAGAAGAAGGAAAAAGCATTTTTTCTTTTTTTTTATCGACTCTGGTCGATTTCCGGTAAGAATAAGGGCGACTGGGGGAGGAAGAGAGGGTTGGGCTAGAAGTATCGGACAGTCTGGTGTGTCACACGTTGACCATTCCATCGCGACGTGGCCGTGTGTATGAAGCCGTTTTCATAGGAACGACGTAGTCCAACTTTTCGCAGCGTAATGTTCCCCGTTGGACGGCGGGCAGTTGAGCGTCAGACTTTAAATTACGAACGCCTCTTCTGGTCCAAGACAAACATTGAATGGGGTCGAACTAAAAACCGATGGAGGGGACAAGGAAAGAAGGAAGCCCGACAGTTTCGACGATCTTTCCACTCCTTTATTATCCATACCTTTTCCGACCCTCCCTGCACCATTTCCCACACTTTTTCATCCCTTATCGCCTTCCTTCTCCCTTGCTGGCCTCAGCCACCCCTGCTTTGAATTCCCTTGCATGGCATTTTTTCCGAAACGCGTGTGCAGCCTCGCAGAGACGATTCCTGAGTTCAGGACCAAGTGACATATTTGTGACGTTAAACGTCCGCGAGTAGAATATGCGAGAGAAACAAACAACCCCCTAAAACATCCCTAAAATTCTACCCAACTGTTCAGACCTTGTTCACGACACCATATCCTCCTTCCCGTCTCTTCGGCAACGATTGAAAAACTACGACGAACAAAAAAGGACATTCAAAGGGAAAAAATCACCCCACGGAAACATTCTCATAAGTTCTTTCCAAACCCGACTCTTTCGGACCTCTTTCCCTCGATCATTTCATGTCCTACATATGCTCCAGTTTCTTCCTCTTTTCTATCCCATTCTTCTCATTCCCTCCTCCCTCTCTCTCTCTCTCTCTCTCTCTCGCTCTACGCTATTCTCCTTTTCCCACACACTGAGATTATCTCCGCCATATTGTTCAGAGAAGCACACAGCTGAATTATTATGTGCGAGAAAACGTGAACTTTTTTCTGGTCCACAAAACTGCCACATTGCAAAATGCTCACAGCAATTCCACCGACCTCAAAAGATGCCAAGAAAACAGGCCAAGATAAGAGAAGACAATATCATAAAGTCTTATCGCAGATCTTGTAGTTTGCCTGATCTAGGGGAAAAAAATGACGAGGCATCAAGCCAAAGGTACGAGCCCAAGGTTTCGATATTCAGGACGAAAAAATTCAGCAAAAAAAAAAAGAGGAAATTGCAAGAAAATTCATACACAAGTGAATAAAATAATTTTCTTTAACGTCCGTTTCATTTAAACTCATGCAGTCGGTGAAAACCCGAAATATCTCAAGAATCGTGACATCTCGTTTGCCTAAGAGAGTGAGCCGAGGAAAGCTTCAGAGATGATAAGCTCCCTTCGGGAGTTTTCGAGACGACCTCGAGCTTTTTAAGTCCCGGCAAATCTATTTTAAATTCTCAACGTTTCTCTTCCTCCCCTTTTTTTCCTGCAAACCTCGTAGATACCCTCGTCTATGTCGGCGATGGCCATGACGTCGCGAACCAACAACCCTAAACGCCAATTTTGGCTTCACGTCATTCCACAATCATCCACTGGAGACTCTCAAAAATTACTCCAGCCCGAACCTTCTCATCTCTTCTCTTTTTCACCCTCGTTCATGCGAGCTCGTAAAAAAACTCTCGCTGAGAGACGTTTCGCCTGTAGCTACTCGAACCATATTAATTTCCGATTAATCAAGATATCCCTTCTTATCAACTAAACCTCTTCCCCGTCAACCGAGCCATTCCAAAACTACCCCTGGATCTTCCAGCCTTAACCTCTTCCTATATATCGATATCGATGCTCGAATAAACATCCGGAAGTCTCAACATTCCTCAACACGGATAAAGATATCCCCGTTTTTTTAGCTTTTCCGCATAATACGCGAATATCTATGCGACAGCTCGATCGGACGAATCTTCTTCCGCTTTCGGTTTCGTGAGCTTTTTCAACATCGAGATATTTCCACGAGATGGAATGATTTTTCTCCTGCATTTCTCATATACAACTTTCTCTGTGCTCACAAAATCGCAAATACATTTGCCCACGTCTGTGTCTTACACACGAATCTATATCGAACGTTCCATCTTTTATTTGCCTCCATATTTCATGCCCTTCGTATACAATCTATTGTTTGAATTCTCGTACACAAAATTGAAAAACGTTTTGTATACAAATATTCCGCAATATTGTGCGTTACATAAAAAAAGCCGATAAAATTTGTACGTCCCATAAATCATCGAGGCTGCTGATGAAATGAAAAATATATTTTCGTTGTTGCATCAAAAATCTACACTTTTTCACCTTCAACCAATTTTTATCATTCCTGACAATCTCCTGAACTTCTTTTTCCACTTATTTATTGAATTAACAATTTTTTACTAATAAAAATATTTAATTAATCAACATCTGCTCGAAAATCTTTGGTTTAGCATTCACCACCAAGTCCATGGACTGGCGTGGTTATGAAATAAAAATAAAAATCAAAAAATTCGATCCGATTTCGCTCTCACACATTTTTCCTTTTTTTTCGTTCTCCAGGAAAATCTTCTCGAGGTTTCGAGGACCTCGGTAAACGCATAGAATACGCATGCATCCCAACGCATAGGATGCTCCGGAACACTCGCTCGTTTTCGCATATGTTTACGGACGTAAATCCAAAAATATAGAAACATGTGTATACGTAACCGCTGCGCCGGGCCGCTATAAATCTCGAGAGGAAAAGCTGCTCGGAGGCTGAATAACTATACGTCTATAATGCCCGTCCAGGCGCATACTTTTTCACGGGAATACAAAGAGGGAAAAGGTCCGAGGACGAACATTTAGTAAAAAGAGTCAAACAGCAACGAAAACACCTCGAGAATTGGAGGAATATTTTAGTTTGAAAATATTTCATCCAGGGAGCTCGATGAGAATGAAAGCTTGATGGGGGAAACATATTTTGAAGGCAGAGCTCGTAACGAGCCACTTTTTCGGGCAGCTTGATCGCGAGGCTGAATTTTTAACGAGTACGAAACCGCAAACAAAACTACAAGAAATATTTGGCTCAAACAGTAAAAGCGCCGAGTTTATTTTTATGCTAATCTTTCAGCGAACAAATGGAACCAAAAAATGTGCAAAAAAGGATAGTCTCTGGGAAGTATTTTAGCTGGAATTTTGCAATTGAAACTTTTTAGCTCGAAAAATAATCAGTTTTTTCTTCTTTTTTTTATCCAACCGACTCGTTCCTCAGCTCTAACCCCGATCGCCATGTGTTTTTTTTTTTTTTACGACCTCATACGACTGGCCATGAAGCCATAGTCCGAGCCAGCAGCCTGTGGATTACTTCCGAATTACATAGAACTGTCCTGACTTGACCATCAGCGCGCCATGAAATGAAACGTCGTTTCGTCTCTGCCGGACGAGCGCAGCCTCCTGAATTTTCTCTCGATCTCTTTGAGTCCTGCTGCTCGTTATATTTTTTTTCCTCATCCGACTTTTTGCAGCGTTCTTTCATCTTTCCACAAAAATAACGTCTTAATGAGACAATCTCCTTTCTCAATTTTTTTGATCCCTTTGCTTTGCCGCTGCTGGGGCAGGACGTTTCGTATTTGTAGGAAAAAGTATGGATGGGAGGAAACGCCAGAGAGAAACCTCCGTCAAGTCTCGAAAAGTCCAATTCCTACGCGCGCGCGGTTGTTTACTGTTTGAAGAAGAGAACGCCAGAGAGGAAAAGAGGAAAGAAAATGTTGGAACGTGGAGCAGCGGAGAACTAAGATTGAGATGGGCGAGTATGAACGAGGAAGAGGCGCCCCCCGAGAAACATGGAATCGGAGAGAAACCCAGTAGAAACTACAAGCGATGGCTCACAGTGTAGCTTTCTTCTCCGCGCAGAGACGACTACATCCAACATATAAAAAACATCTATATACATCCAACTCTGCAAATAAAGCTCCGACGAGTTTTTCAATTGGGAAACCGTATTAAGAGAAAGGCCTGACTGGTAGGACGAATCAGTCCACAATGTAGCCAGTTCCGACGACGATCTAATTGCCTGCTCAGTCACGAGGGATTACGAACAAGAAAAAAATGGAAAAAAAAAAAAATATGAATCTCCGAGGACCAACAACTCTTCTTTTTTTTTTTCATCCAGCCTTACTGGGATTGTCTTTACTGCCGGAGGTTCGAGATCCTCAAAATTTCCTTCAACAAGGTCCCAAGGAGCGATGAGCCAAGGAAAATTGAACACGAAACGTTCGGTGGCTATGCCATCGGGAATTCTCCTTCGCACCACACCACACAGTGTTCATCGATCTGATGAAATATCCTGAAACGAACCAAGACCAACAACAACTGTGTATAGCAATCGCGAGAGAGAATTGATCTCTACAACTCACAGATTTATCGATGTGTATATCCATCGAGTATTGACTCAGCGTGACCCCATCGTACCCCATTAATGGCGTCGCCGCACCGTCTGTATATCGAGAACTCTCCAGCGCATGACAAATGCAATAATAGCCCTTTGACTAGTGTATATGGAATCACGCACGAATTGAGCATCCCCAAGCAGCCTGGGAGCCACAGAATCACTCGGGGCTCTCAAGACGACCAAAGGCCAGTAAATGTCATAAGCGAATCAATGTCAGCAGGGATAGTGATTGATGGCAATCCAAGAAAAGGAGATAAACGCACCATTAGAGGCGAAGGGGACCGAGCTGATTGGACAAAAGTCTAATCCAGTCCAAAGCACCCAAATAAATTCATTCTATGGAGAAATGATGTGAGAACTGCGGAACCTGCAACGTAGACAACGAGCAGGAAAGCGAGAGAGTTTCCTGATCCTCTTGCGACGTCCTACACACTAATTCGTACGTACGAAACCTGCTCTCTACGCTGACCGCATGTCCACGGACATCACTCGATTCAACGCTCTCGAGAACACACACTTGGACTACATTTACGCCTCTGGACACAGAGAAGCTTGTATATTCATTGGGTCAAATGATACCAATGGACGAGAGACCAAGAACTAGGAGTCCCTGATCCTGAACCATCCGATTGGACATTTCGCCACTCGGTGATCGAGTCTCTGTACTGGTCGGATGATTACTAAGAAACACAGGATCCGAAAGATTTTCACGAGAATGTTGAATAAATTTTTATTATATTTTTCGATAAATTGAGGCGATTTTTGCCAAATTATTTATTGTTTTCTGTTTTTTTTTTTTTTTTCTACTACATCGTGGATGAAAATTGTAAACGCAAATGGAAATTAAGGATTTAAAGTCTTCTCCGTGTCAGGCTGCATTATCGCTGCATGGATTTAGCTGATTCGTCGTATTTGGCCATCGTTTTGTAGGATCACCAGCCCCAGAAACTTCAGCGACTTTGCATCAACGCAATAATTGATTCACCGATACTTTTAATTGAGGAGCATTCAACGAGCTATTGCTCGAGTATTTAATGGCCTGAATTTCACGTGGAACTCGTTTTAACTATCACCAGCCTGACTATTTTAAACGTGGTTTTCACGAATTTCCAGTCGCTTCACTCTTCCAAAAACTCTCCCTCAAAATTCAACTTTTTCAAAAAGTTTAACCACGCCGCCATGCTGACTCGTTCCAGCTTTCGTACGAATAACTTTACAGGTCGTCGATTCTGTTCACTTTCAAATGTTTCTCATGATTTTTCTCCCTACAGACTCCCTGCAAATACCAATTAAAATTGCATTGATGAATTCAATTTTTATTGATAAATAAATTCATTTTTTTCTCCCCCAAAATTTGATTTTTTTGTGATTTTCAAATTTTTTTATTCCCATAAATTGGGACTGAATTTATTTTCGGTATTTATCGATTGAATCACAAACTCATGGACGAGAATTAGATAAAAAATACGAAACATTTTCCATCCCCGGAATAAATTGAAAAAAAAAAGACTGCGCAAGCAATTCGGATTATTTTTCATGTTGCTTTCTGTTCCGGAATCGATGTTATGGGAGTGTAGACAGGACTTTTTCAATATGACTGTAAATGCGAGATAATAAATGATGCGATCAAAGCCCCTGCCGTTTTTTTCATGAAGACTAAACTCGATCTTGTCACATGCCTGACTTTATTCCCCTTTTCGAGCAGCAGCAGCTTGCAGATTATTCCTGCCAGCATCTCCGGGTGGTTCGGTTCATTTTTCTGCTCTCCTGTCTTCGATCTCTCGCTCGAGTTTGTTTCATTCATATTCGGCACGAGTTTCGTCTCCCTCGACATCAACACGATGAGGAAGGAGATAGGCTCAATATTTGACGTCCATCATCCACGAAAAAGCGAATAAACTTGAGTTTCCTCGATATTACTGTCCCCTCCGCAGTCTCGTTCCGCGAAGATTCCCCCGCAGCCTCACGTGGCGCAGGCTCATTAGGAAAGAGACGAAAAACTCGATAAATTTCTCCTCGAAAATTAAAAAAATTAAATAATTTTTAAAGAGATTCTTAAAAAGTTTCTCCTCGCCCGACCGAGCATTATTCTTCACCGGAGCTTGACAACGGACTAGAAAAATGTATCAAATCAATGAGTCCGAGATTTAATTCGTTTTGGAGAGCCATCAGTGCGTATACGTGAACAAAGAGAGAAAAAAAAACGTGAGATTATTCAAGCCGATGTTTACGTAGGAGAGTACACACAGAGCTGGTTAATAATGAACAGGCGGTTGAGTCGGTGGGACTGGTAGGATGGTCTTTTCGCGTTCTGCATACGTGCCCACCCATCAGCTGTGGAACGTGTTATAGTTTTTTTTTTCTCTTCTTTTTTTTTTTAGAGTAAAAGCGAAAAAAAATAATCGGGACCTCGTGACAGGAGGTTGAGAGCGACGAAACCGCTTCGGCCGTATATGTACGAATCGCATTGCGCATGTATTCATGCTGTACAGCCTCGTGTATAGATATAGTTTATGGTTAAATGTGTCACGGAGACTGGATCAGCTACAGAGAGATGAAAGCCCATGGCCAGGGGTGTGGAGCGTAGTTTGGAGGCTGTGCGACAGGCTTGAATAAATAAATGTTACCGTGAACGCTTGACAGGGATAGGATCGACTACTGCGATGAGGCAGAAGCAGAAATACCGATGGACAAACACGAACCAGGCACATCCAACACTTTTGGCGAAGTTTAACTAGAAAACGAGAGAGCGGAAGAGAGAAACAAAACGAGGAAATAAACGGAGAGAACAGAAGGAAAAGAATGAAGCGGCCGATTCGGAGCAAAGGATCAGAGACCCGGAGAATTACGAGCTTGCGAGATCTGCATTCGTTTACGCTTTTAATCTATTATACTTTTTTATCGCTGTCTCTACTTTTTTCTGCTATTCAAAGCGAGAACCCTCTGGACCCATGACACCCTCGAGGCTTCCCAACAAATCTACTCGCGCTTATCGTTGTACAAAAGTTGCAACTCCTCCCATCCATCCATCCGGATCTCAAAGATCCCTCGATAACTCACAAAATAATCGTTCCATTCCCATTTCGTGGAAACTTTATGTACATAAGATTTTCACCATTTTGCGTTCACCAGAAATCTCCCGGAAAGCCTAGAACTCGCTAACACCTCCGACCCTCCGTTTTAAAACTGAAAAATCACCTTGAACAAGCAATCCTAATCTTATGGCGTTCACCATAAACTCACACGATTCATCTCATTTTCAAGGATTTTTCAAAACTCTACTAAACTCTTTATTCTCATTCGTCGTAAGCGGCCAAAATTCCCGACATTTTTCAGGGTTTTTCTCATTTTTTTCCATTTTTTTGACCAAAAACAAAATTTACACATTTTTTTTTTTCGTCAATCATCGTCGAGTCCGTTTTTTCATGTTTCCTGCTTTATTTGTCATTGTCATGTCGTTAAAACGATCGACTAACAAGCGCGGATTATTCCAAGGAGAATGATGCAAAATTGAGATGAGCAGAGAGCGGCGCATTGGCGACGTCAGAAGACAGACGCGGTGGAGGATTGAGAGGGTCGACTCGTCAGCGGCATTCTTGCGACATTTGGAAGAAGGTAAAGTGAAGCCGGAGGGCACATCGGGATTCTCAAGGATCTTGGCAGTAAACACACTTCGAGAGATCCCAATCTCGCTCTGGATCCTCGAGATACTTGCTTCATTCAACGTACCTCCAGAATCTTCAGAATCCTGCCTCTCATATCCTTCAAGTTTCTTCCCTTTTATCTCTCTCCCGTTTTCTCTTTCTCGCTTTTCCTATCAACCAACTCTCAGCTTCAATGAGATTTCCAACGGTCTAATGGAATCGAGTTCCTTCTCCACTGATTGAATAAAACGGGACGAGGGCTCGAGCTAAACACGAGATCGAAGGGGTGTAAGTGACACCGCAGCACGTGTGGAATCCCCCTGGACTCCCGAGGCTCAAGCAATCCTACGCTTTCTTCAAGAAAAGCCCTTTCGTTCGCAATTACCTGATGCACAACGTCCCAATCCCTTTTTTTCTCTTCATTCATTATCAATGAATATATTTTTATCCAAACACCATGAAGTTCCATAATAAAAAATAATAAAAAAACAACGAGTTTCCACGTAATTCGGAATTACTCCGATTTTTTTTTTTTTTTTTCAAGTAAATAATGAATGGAATTCAAATTTTTCACAAAATTTTGATCAAATTTATTGATTTCGTAGAATGATAATTCGATAAAATCGGTGTCGCGTTTGTTTGAGGTCCAAGGCGTTCGTATCCTCACAGTAGAAAATAAAGTTTGATAGTGTAATGTTGAAAAGGTGACAAAGACTTAATGACAGTTTGAATTATTCAGGTGCGAAGCCAAATAAAAGCCTCGCGGCGATTGGCCAGTGTGTGAACGATTATATTATCGGGAATGAATCATGAGTTTCGACTAGAATATTGATCCGGCGGAAATGCGTAGCGGTGAGAAATTTTGTGGTGTCGTTACCTTGAATAATATAAATACGAAACGTAACAAGCTCGGGAAATTATGGAAACTGGATGTGCGCGAGGCTACAGTTACGAAATCAATGTCATAAATGATGGTAGCAACGAAGTCAATTTCCAAACATTGGCAAAACGATAGTCCAACATATCCGGGGAGCTTGTAATCGTTGCTCCGAAATTTGTCGAATTTCAATAATACCCACGCTCGTTTAATTATTCCCCAAAACCACTCAAATTCCATTAATTAATCATTTTTAATTGGCTCTGCTTTGAGCTACGTTTTTCGGGCGCGTTAATTAATTTACACTCTATTGTAACATCGTAAATCACTCGTGTTAAATCGAAGCGTTTACTCGCATGGGAAACGTCGAAAAAATCATCAACAACCAAATTCCATTACCACACGAAAATTTATTCAATAAAAAATTCAATTTTCCTCGTTCTTTCATCAATGGAATGTCATAAAATAAAATAATTGAATGAATCATAAATAAATAAATAATATGAATAAATATCAAATAACAAAACCAATAATAAATAATAAAACGATCAAATAAATCATAAATAATAAATAAATAAATTCATGAATAATAAATAAATAAAATATGATTGGAAATCTTCACGAAATAAAACTTTGAAATTCGCCGGACCTGCCTTCATATTTATTTTTCCAAAAAAATTCTATTATCTCGGCCCAAATTCCAAGGATTTGGCTGCGAAGTACGCGGCCGGGGTAAGGAGCTCCTCCATCGCGAGCAAACGAGAGGAACATAGATTTCCTCGATTTTTTCGTAATTAATGAGGGTGAAAACAATTATGGTCTAAGGAATGCGTTCAAATGAGCAAAGAAGATGGAATTAATGAGGACAACGTATGAACGTAATGTTTGTTTGAATCTTGAATGTTCACCCACACAGAGACACGAAAGTCTGAAGAGAATTCACTCGTTCTCGAAGACAGTAATGAAAGATGGTACAAATATTGTACAACGAGGGTTGAGGCGTTAAGTGTTGCGGAAGCTGTTGAAGGGGAGGAGGCAAAAAGCCGCGCGATGAAAGTTTATTTTAACCCGGTTGAAAAGTGTGAAGGAAACATTAAAATTCCTTCAGTGGCATCAAGTCGTCAGGCTTCGTTCATGAATCTTCGGCTTTCCTGAGGAAAAGATTGGATGCTGGAAGGAAGAGTGTGACGCTGGAACTAACGTCTCGGAGAACCTCGACCCAAGCACAAGCTTTTACTAAATTCCTCCTTTCCCTTCAGCTCCAATTACAATGAGAAGAAAAAAAGCAAGTCGTTACAATCTCTTGGCCACCGACTGTTCTTGTTAAACGTCGCAAGCTCTCATTATTTTCTCGTGACAAGACATTTTCTTCATCAGGATTACACGAAATCTCATGTTCTCGAGATGAGACAAAAAACCTCAACGAATTAATTGCTGCTTTGTTAATTATCCAGTTGCAAACGAACGAGGATAATTAAAATTGAAAAAGTAGGAAAAAGTTTTCTTTTTCGTCCTGATTTTGGGGCTTCTTAATAATCGTAAGGAAAACTTCAAGATCGTGAATTTTAATGACCAGCAAATCCTGGAAATTAATTATTCAAAAAAATCGAACGAATTTTCTAACTAAATTTTCCAAAAATCGATTGAAAAGAAAAAATTCTCGTTCGACGGACAACAGAAAGTCTTACCTCCGTCAAAATTGAATCGTCTCTCGCCCGAGAAGCCGCTGAAAGTGCACGAGATAAAAAAACCGGATAAAGAGACGAACGACCAAGAATATTTCACCAAAATCTGGAGCAGGGGCTCGGGAGCCAAAATGAAAAAAAATAAAAAGGATCGGACAGGAAAAACACCAAAAAACACACACCAAATGATAAATCTTGAAAAACAAAACTCGGGACTTCACTCGAAACACTGATCACAAAAAAAACTCGACGAACTCACTGATAACGAAACGTCGAACTGGTCCCCGCATCAATATTCACGAGACATTATAAAAAATTCACTTTTATAATAAATTGAAAAAATCAAGCCAGCCAAATACAAAACTTTCGTCCGCTCCGACCAGAGTTTAATTGACTTCCTTTTTATTGCTCATTCCGTATCTCTCCCTTTCCACATCCTCCCTGCGTCAAACCTTTTCGATTTATCTTCATTTTATACATCGAAACTTTTTCATTTTTAACAATGCTCCATTAAGAATCAAAGTGATTTGGACAAATTTTAAATCCCTCAGTTTTACCAATAGAAAAAAAATATTTAGTCAGACGTTTCGGATATATTTTCGTTTTTTCCAGTGAAGCTTCGCAACGCTGGAGAAAAAACTGTCGAACGATCCAACAGCCGGTTCGTGCACTCACTGAATCCACAAAAAAAAATAAAGTTTCGAGCTTGTTTCCTCGATTTTATTCACGACGATTATTCATGAGCCTTTTGCTCCATTTTCATCGTCAAAATCCATTTCATACCTTCATGAACACCGAAACACGATTAATAGTCTAATGAGCAAAGAGCGATCGAGGTTTCCTCGAAAATTATGATCCTCGATAGCCTCGAATTGGTTCCCTCTATGTTTGCCCTTCGAATTATTAGTTTTTCGACGGACAATTCGTCGGAATTATTGAAAAAAAATTGATTATGTTTTATTGAAATTTTATTATCGTCGTCAAGGGATTATTCAAAAAATGGAAACAAAAAAATTGGCTCTAGGATTGAAACAACTCGATACACATCGAACGAGCACGTTTGTGCTGATTTTTCAATCCATCGTCGTGGAACTTTGTGGAAAAGGAAGATTCGACAAAAAACGAGAGTGGAAAATGGAGGAGAAACTTAGTTGAGCTCGTGACACACTTTCGAAAAGAATTTTCACGATATTTGTGTGTTTCTTGGATAAACTTTAGCTCGTTTCGTTATGAGCTAGAAAATACGAGGATGTCACAATGAAACTTGGTTGGCAGTTTGTGAGAGGAAAAGAAATTTGAGATTTTTTTTATGTCTGGAGATTCTCAAAGTATCGTTTGCGCACTTGAGCACGTTCACTGGTCTTGATCCTCGTGACACGATCGTCGGTTCACTCGACGATTCAACACTGTGGCCAATTCCGAGTGGCGAGATCTACGAACTTTTAAACTTTTGATTTTTTTTCTTTTTATCGTCACTCGCAACTTTTCACGAGCCGAGGCGATTGGGGCGTCGATTGACATTCAATCGATCCTTGACATCACTTGAAATCCCTTGCACAACTGCTCGCCCTTTCGCAATTATTGAATTATTTTTTCTCGTGACATTTCGACCAAAAAAAAAAAAACACAAACACGAACTTTTTTATTTCGTCTTTTCGGATTTTCCTGCCGTTTGGAAAATCCTGTCGGAGGTCACGGTTTTCTTGGTTCGTTTGAAATAATTCACACGTTCAAATTCCGTCGTACTGTTATTAAGGGCTTGATCAAACGTGGACGCGCGCGAGAAACCACCACGGGGGATGCTGAGATCGTACTGCTGCCTATGACGTGGCGCTGTCGTCGTCGCGGAATCTCGTTGAACCATCGGCCATCCCCTCTCGTGCTTATTCACCCCTTCGACCCACCCCTCACCGCCAAATGTTTTCCACCCTCAACCGCTACATCCTCGTCGTCGTCGTCGTCGTCGTCGTCGTCGTCGTAGTCGTGAAACTGGTGGCAATCCCCTTACGCACGCGTCGCATACTCTCGGCGTTGCGTTTCCAAGCGTCCAATGCCTCCCCTGGGAGCGAGTATTTGTGGTTAAGGTTTTTTCTGCCCTTTTTTTTTTGTATCACGCTCTCCATCGTTGTTTCGTTCTTTGCCATCAGGCCAAACGGCCCGTAAACATTATGAAAATAAAGTTATTCCCAAAATTTCAAATCGACGGAAAAAAAAAATGAAAAATTCTCATTTCTCCAATCTTCAATATTTCAGAGACCCTTCCAAAACTCGAATTACGAGAAAACGCGAAAAACAAAATTGTTTTGTGAAGTTTTTTGACAGTAAGACCCCCAAGGGCCCATTATCCCTTGAAGTTTATTTTTTTCTATAGAATTTTGCAGATTTATCGATTTTCTTTTTGTTTCCAGATGAAAACTCCATTTTCGAACTTTAATCGAATTGAAAAATCGAACATTTTGTAGCCTTAATGGACTCGGTTGAAAAATTGATTACCCGGAGGTAAAAAAAAATGTAAATTTGTCTTTAGAAGGATCGAATACGAGTGAGTACACAAAATTGAGAAGAATGAAAATTCGGAAAGTTTTCCGAAGCTACGAGTTATATTAGAGAGGTTAAAAAGTCGATATAAGTATATTCTTAAGGAATGTAAAGAAAAAGGAGAATGGGAGGAGATTGTCGTGGAAAAATTTTTATTCCGCAATATCGCGTCCTCGTCGATGGAGGATCCGACCCGTGTGAGCCACACGAAACTTTTGCCTTGCGTCCCAGAGCTTGAGCTCAGAGCCGAACGATGAGTGGTTACAAAGTGGAGAGCGAGCCTCGAGCTTCTATCGAAAGTTTTGCGGACCAGAGCCGCTGCTTCCACATTCGTCGCTCCTCATTCTCTTACCTATTTTTCCATTCTTCGCTTTCCCTCCTCCTTTTCCACTTTCGTTCGACCGATCACGGATCAAGATGTAAGTGTAAGCTCTCAAATTGTGGGACGTTATGCTCTGAGGGAGAAAAGACTCTTTTGGTTGACCCGAATCGTACGTGTCCTTTTGTTTGCATCATCTTACCGAATTCCATCCGAGAAGGAACGAGGCCGCTCCCACGACGAATTATTGATGAAACGTGATGACAATTTCGACCAAATAAAACCACCACCGAATATCTCCAAAGCAAGACCAAAATATTCCGACAATATTAAAGGACGAGACGTGACGAGCTTTCACTTTTATTTTCTCCAACGAAATACGAACTTAAAATAAACATGACGATCACATTTCTCGACTCAACTCGTTCAGTTACTTAGAGTGCGAAACACGATGAAAAAAATATTGAAAAGTGTCTGGAAAACGTCGATACGGTTTTTTTTTAAATCCCAATCAAAGGGAGAGATGGGGTTGGATAAAAATATTCTGGAGAGTACAAGCGAAGTGGTTTATTCTTTTTGGTAGTGATTATATAACCAGCGCGAGGGGGTACAGGAAAATGCATTACTCCCAAAAATTAATTTGAGCCCTCGCGCCGACTTGGTCAATTTCCATCATGTTGCCCATCCCACGATCCGGCATGGAGGCGATCTATTCTTTCCGTCTCTTTTTCCAACGTTAATTAAAACATATTCGCGAGGTCGTTTGTGCACGGGAGATTCCATTTTATCGCATGTGGCTTCTGCCGATCGTGAATTTGGTCCAATGCTTCGATAGTAAAATAAAAAAAAATGGAATAAAAAAAAAAAAAAAAAATTAAACCATCGACGATATTCGAACGGGGAGAAAAAATTTCATGCACTCCCAGCAGCTTGACTGAATCTGACAGTTTCATGCACCGTGTTTGAATGTCCAGATCTACGACGATTAAATCGACGAACAGCGAACGAAGGTTTACGAGTTATCGGAGCCGCGATGTATGATTTCTTTTGTGTACGTTTTCAAACCACGACATGCCAACTGAGCCAAACAAAACAAATGTTATTAGACCGAAGCGAGTTTCTCTTTCGACTCCGAGAGCAGCTAATTCCGCAGCCTGGCACAATTACGAGTCGATCCGCGCGCGGTGATCGAGTGCATTCGGCACGATAATTAAACGGTAGAAAAGTGTGCCTTTTCATTCGAAATCTGCGTAAACATCGCGGCATGCACAATGAGTAGAAAAACGGATCCAAGTCCCTTAAAGCGATGGAAACCAAGGAGAGGCCAATTAATAATGTACGAGGATGAATTCGTCGATTTTGAGTCGGCAATTTCGATGCCACGAAGATTTGTCATCCGGCAAAAAGGTCGACACAATTTATCGAGACATTTCGAAATGTTTGTCCCTGAGAAAAGGACCAAAGGACGAAAAAACGGTGGACGAATCTTCGGAAGCTCGTCGTATTCTCGTCTCGTCCGAATATCCTTCTGGACAATATATTTTTTTGTTCCATTTTGTAGCCTGCACGAATGATTCGAAATAGGATCGTCAGAGATTGAGGCAAGGACGAGGGTCGGAGAGGGAGAGGGAAGTAGCACGACAAAAGCATGCAACGTCCAATATCACTAGCAGCATGGCTCCAGAGCCGTGAAACTGAGTTAATTAAAACGCGATATCAGATATTGGGAGTGCACACTCGATGCTACAGGATGGGGGGAGGAGCAAGTGGAAAAATTGGGAGGGGGGGGGGGGGTAGTAAAAGCGCTTGCTCGATAGTGCGGTGAGTCCACCTCTCAAGAGTGTACACGTCGCATGTGCGGTTGCCGCAGGTGCGCAAATCGTTCTGAGAACGTGACGTTGAGGATATACGTGGTGTAGGGATATACGAGGGAGAGGATCACCCTCGAACGATATATGGGATACACCGATGATTCACACCAAACGGAGACGAACGACGAACCGAGAGAGAGAGAGAGAGAGAGAGGCGCGAGGAAACGTTGATGGACGACGAGAACTCCGGGAGCGAATGAGCGAATCCTTCCATAGTTATGCCCGCACCTTTATCGACGCTGCGCTCTCTATCTATCTTTTGCGATTGCTTGACATCCCGAACAAATCGAACCAACGGGTTCTGACGTTTTGCTCTGGTAACCCACCGCGGCCGCCAACAAATACAACGCGATCTTCCTCAATTGACATTTGTCAGCGAGTCACTATATATCCGGACGATTGCTCGCCGCGACTCAAATTAACAAAGAAGACCAACCAAACAAAGCCCAAAAAAAAAGTATACATATTTTTTTTAACAACCAGATCCTCAAAAATCTTTATCCAACGATCAAAAACTTTCCAGAAGTCTTCGGACTCATCTTCCCTTCTCCTGGGGCTTAATTTCCCAGCAAAATCTTAATGCACATCGACAACGAGCCCCGGAGTTTCTCGTCCAAAGTGTCTCATTCTTCATCTCGACGATTCCAGAAATGAAAACATCGGGGAGTGTTTTTTTTTTTGACATTTCTGCTGCAAGGTTCTCTCGCAACTGTCGGAATCCACAATGGAGTGATTTACGATGTAAATGCCCAGTTTTGTAATGAGTCTGTGCGAGTGTTCTGCTGTCGGGAGAATTCAAAGACGGAAGGGCGGGGGAGGGGGGGGGGCGTCTATCGATCTTACTCGGAGCTTTCTCGTGCAGCACGGGCAATGACAGCAATTATCACTGATTTGGCGTAAAGCCCAGAAGCACCGGGCTAGTCTAGCCATTGAGCAAGCATTTGGGTACCTATATATACATTATTCGAGTACATAGTTTGTATGTATGATGTATATAGTTGTTAAACACATATAAATCGGTATATATAAGTGTAAAGGTGTGTATGGGTGGCCGAAGGTTTGTGAAAGACGTTGTGGGGGTGCGCGCTTTGCGGAAACGAATGACGAGGGTTCCGCACACTGCGATGGGATGGAAAATCTCGTGTCACGGATGCTGGGGCCTCCGCTTGCCCACGTTCTAGCAAAGTCACGTAATTTGGCGGAGTGCTCTCTGGAATCGTCGGCCGCTGCCTCAGACCGGCGGTATAAACGTTGACGTTGCGCCCAAAAACCGAGCGGAGCTCTTGTCTGTATACCAAAGCGTCATGTGTAATTCTTTATATCCCTAAGCGGATGCTGTTCAATGGGATTAGCTGATTTCGAGCTCCCGGGAGGGGGGAATAAGTTTGGGAGAGTTGATCGGGCAATGAGGGTAGAGAAAAAAATGCCAAGGCTTTGAAATTCATAATTATCCAATCGGTTCAACAATCATGAGGAAATTTCGAATTACTCGTCGGACTTCAAAAGCATTTTTATTTTATTTTTTTCATTTCTCTCTCTTCACGTCCAATTACGCGGAAATTAGATGGATGGCCCATCTTGGACATGGATTCTTTTGTGAGGGTGAAAACAACGTCAAAGGGTTGTTGAAGAGATCGCAGAACTTGGCATCCCGCAAAAGCTTAGCGTCGATAACGAATAACCCAAAGGGGGCTGCCAGGCTCGCGCTGAGATGATGGAGGTCGTTGCTGCTCCGGAGGGTCAGACTATTCGAGGCATCGTCGTCGTTACCGCGTCCACGTCAGTGGAGATGATGCTCTAACGCCGTGAACGTGTTGACCATCTCCTCTCCTCGTGTCTCTCCCTCCAGCAGCTTCCCTCTGGCCGAAGAGAGAAAAGGGAGAAAAAAAGGGATTCAAAGGGGAAGCATGGAGAAAGTGCTGAGACGTCGATTAATTCCTATTGTCAGGGTCACGGGGGACTGAATGAACCAGCACTTGGGAAAAAAAAAGAGGAAAAACGATGCCAAGGCATTGAGGGAATTTGGGATTGGGACAAAAGGAAGGAGGGACGTAGGAAAAGGAAGAAACCGAAAATAAGAGGTTCGTCCTGGCGGATAGAAAATATAACGCATCGACGAGCTTGACCATCTCCAGCGGAAAAGAGAAGAGACCGAGAGAGGCTATCAGGACTTCCACTCGAGGAGGACAATGGCTGACTATAACCATCAGTGGGTCATCCGTTTCAACCTCCACCTACAGACTCCCCATCTCTTGCTCCTCTTTTTTCCCTCGCACGCTCGTTCTCTTTCACTGCCAAACATTACAGCTTCCCTTGCAGCTCCGCTCTCATAACATCGACTAAATGTTCCTCTCTCCCATGGCAAAAGTCAACTCCTAACAATTTATTACCATCCACCAAATATTTCGGCACCTCGTATACGTCCTGATACGATCTTAACAGTCGAGCAAAAGCCACCACCCAAAACTCGAGAGATCTCTCTTTTTCCTTAATACAACACGATCGACTATTCTCATCATGACTTCTGCTTCTCGATTGAGCTAAATTCCCGAAATATCCGGACGAATTGAATGCCCGAAGGAGCAAAGAGGATGAATATAAATTTCGATGTGGTGATGAATTTTTTAATTAGACTCGATTCATTCACGTTGATCCCATTACGTCGACGTATTCTTCGACGTATCTCTTTTTTTTTTCGCTGCTCACATATTTTCTACGCGTTTCCCACGTCACTGAGAATCGCCAGTGGCTGGTTCTTGTAGTTTTTTTATCTCGGCGAAATGCCCTCGTTTTCCTATTATTTCCCGTGCCCTGGTTCATCAACTTTTCGCAGCTTTTACAGGCGTCGATTATAATTTCATGCAAGTCCATTTTTCGCGAGAATTTAGTTGGTTATTCTGGAATGTGGTGCGATGAGAAAAGTTGGAGGTTTACTGTGCACGAGGAAAATTATAAGTACCGAGGAAAATAACGGATTTAGTTTCTCGTTGTTTTTTTTTTTTTTTTTTTGGGGGTTGAAAATATTTTTTTTCGTCGATGTTAAGGGAGTAATTAGCAAGTGGGATGATCAAAATTCATGGAGGGAGAGAAAAAATGTATAG